>JAVYIG010015071.1:0-38058 GCA_035222895.1 Strongylocentrotus droebachiensis | reverse complement strand
CTTGTAACATCCTGTTTTCCTCTGTAATTTTTTTCTCAAAACCACAAACAAAATAGTTGGCACAGGAGTTTGGACAACTCGGTTCAAGTTGGACACAATATGGTGAATACTGCTTTGTGAGGAAGCACAACAAAAAATAACATACATGTATGCCATGATGTGACCAAGTGATACAAAGTTGGCCAAACTCGGTGTAAAGATGGCTCTGACTTTGGATATTGAACAGCTCCATCTGTTGCACAATTGCAGAGGAAAATTATACACGTCCAGAAGAGTGTTAAGGCCTTAAACATTTGTAATGCTTACACATCATACAACCTTGTACACACAACTACAGTAATCGTCTCCATGTTCCCAACTTATCGCCACGAAAAGTATTTCCTACAACATGATTAATCACTTCACTTGTACTTTAAATCCCCCATTGTTACGTAACATATACATAATTATGTCTTTCTGTAAATTGTGATAGCTCCACGTATACAATTAAGTACAAAAAAAAAATACAGTGTAAAGTAATACATTCATATATATCACCACGTAAAATTTATTTACTACATTATAAATCTCTATACAAATGTACTTTAGGTACTCCATTGTTTACATGAACATTACTGTCAACTGTGTAATGATCAATTCCAAGCATTACAGAATTACATATTAAGAGAATTTTAAACTTTGAATAATGAATATTATAAACATCTCAATAAAAACGTACAAGTAAATGATATGATATATAAACCTAACATAAGGTACTTTTGCAGTTAAGTTTCCTATCAACAATTCATTGACTTATAAAACATAATATTAAATAGCTTTCACAGAATGACAAAAAATTACCTTCTACGAAATTCCTCAACAAAGTATATAAAATTCAATATTTCATAAATTTGATGAATGGTTTGATAGGAACCTTAAATGCAGTAAAAGTACTTTATAGTTATTATATCATAAATTTGTAGATTCTCATTAAAATATCTACATCCTCTGAAAATGTTATTCCGTAACCCCTGGAAATGTCCTGATAGTCCCATACATAGATAAGTATTGAAACAAACAAAATGTAGCCGTTGCATTACAATTGATACAATTAATACTCAACAGTAATGATCCAATACACATGCAAAGTGATAGAGTACTGAAGTTAGGCTTTAAAAAAAAAGTGGTTGTATTGCCCTTTGCGACCACCGTTTTTTAGAAGAACTGAAAAAAAGTTGAATTAATCCAAAAATATGTATTAAAGCATTCAAAATTGAAAAATATCAGCCCAAAGAGAGAAATAAAGCACACAAAAAGAGAAATTAGACCGACCGACCCAGGTGCTGGCGCCTAAAGGGCAATACAACATCTTTTTTGTTAGGCCTTATGGAAGAATCACAAGTCATAAATGCATACATTTATTTATAATGCAGAAAGAAAAAAAATAGATATATTTAATGATATCTTTTGATTTTGAACATCCATAGGTACATTGTGGCATCAACATAATATAATGAAATGCATCTTTTTAGAAGAAAAATCAAAAAACCTATACACTGTATGTATTATGATGCTCTTGAATAAATATAAAAGTCCCTAGCATGCAAATATGTATATTAATCATTCATAATTGACAAAACATTTAGAACCATCTTTCCAAAAGTCGACTCTTGGAATAAAAGCATGAACACATCGATACAGCCCGCTTTCTCTCTCTTAACATCCACTATAATACAATATATTTTTTTCTGTTAAAAAGATTTTATACAGGTAACCTTATCATAAAGGTTATAAAAAAGGTGTGGTACATAGATCTGCTATTTCTTTAAACCAATAAATGATTGATTTCACTTTCAATAGGCACATTCGTACGATTATGAGTACTATTGATCTCTAAGTTCCTATACAAGTATCTTTCAAACCAATATCTTTAACAATGATATTGCTCAATATACAGCAGATTTTCAGTGCATTGGAAACGTCAAATCATAAAAGTAACAATTTGGCATATCCTATTGATCTACCATATTTTGGTCGAGTATGGTTGATTCATGAGACACATCTAAAATCTTAGAATAGAGAGAATGTAAAGTGTATTAATTTTCCTAATTGTTTGCTTGAAACTTGTTCTAATTCAGCAATTGAGAAGAAGAAAGAAACTGCCCCCCCTCCCCCCCCCCCAAAAAAAAGGAATATATTTATATAATATATATATACTAATAATAATAGAAATAAACAAAGTAAAATAAAAAAAATAAAAAAATATTACAAAAATATGGTCAATGAATAAAAAAAAATTGTTTTAATCATCATAAAACTAAATTTTGTTCTTGAAATTCAGGGATGCTACATATTATTAACATAAAATTATGAACATTCTCCACATTCAAATTGCACAAACCTGAATATAATAATCTTGTGTATATACTTAAATGTACCTCAAGCAATATTACTTTCAATAATACAAATCTCTACACAGAAAAACTATTCACAAATTTAAAACAAGATTTACAGTAAATGTTGGCAATATAAATGGTTGACAAAAAATAATGGCATCAGCATATCTATAATTGTCCAATTTGCTTTTTTTTTCTTTACCCTTCCTTTTTCAAATTGTTTAAACTAAGGTGTCCACTAGATTATGCTAAACCTTCCAAGTTTCAGAGATGATTCACCTTTACTTTTCATTAAAAAACAAAAAACAAAAGGAAATTGAGATACTTTCACATCAATAGCACATTGTAAAACAATAGACATTTGAAACAAAATGTTCATTGCAGCTAAAATTGGCTGGCAAGACATACAAATATAAAATGCAGAGAACATGTCCACAACGGGCCTCAGCTCAGCATACGGGTACGGCTATAACATTTTTAACCGGCACAGGTACATGTACTGTAAAGCGAGTTTATATTTTCTGGGTACAGTATTACACAGTACACTGTATAAAGTGGATTATGTGAATGCACCGTGTATAGAAAGAAAACAAAATCGAAATATCAATGTACATAACAAATGTAGGAATGCTTTAAATTTTTTAAATCAGAATGTTTGCTTTTTTTTTTTTTTTTTAAACCAAGGTTTCCACCAGATTTTGCTAAACCTTCAAGTTTCAGAGATGATTTACCTTTATCAGAATGTTTGTTTATTGATTTTCTGGTTGTATCGGCTCTTGACCGATCAACTGTGATGTTAATTGTAAGAGCAAAACATTTACCTCTTTACCAATTTGGGCTGCATCGCTAATGGTTGGCAGAGGTACATGTACATGTAGCTCGAGCAATAAAAGTCTCTTGTGTCATTAAAGGGGGTGAAGCATGGCGAATACTTTTTAACGCCATCAACGACTTGTTTTGGACAACTGCACGTAAACAAATGGACTTGATTAACGGTCTGCGCGTGCTAGCGTTTGCGAAACAGACTGAAGTTCTCCTCACGCTTCGGTTTCGAGTAGGTTACACGTTAATACTGCAGTCTCGTTGTCCATAGTCGTATTATACCCGATTGGCCCTGAGTCGGCCACGGGAAAGACATGTAGTCTTGTCAGGCTACACCCTCTTTAACAGACATCCAAGAGGATTGACATTGTTAGATGAGGAGTGCATCACAGTTACCCATCATCTTAGTTCAAAGAATCCTTATTATAATCCAAACCAACTCGGCGCTGCATCACTTTCAGCTATCTGTGGATGAGGCTTTGGAAGATAAGCTTAAAGTTGCTCAAGCGTGGATATAAAGAGGGCAGCACACGGACATACGCAAGGGAGCGTAATACCCATTGGCTCAGTGTTATGTAGTGATCGTCAAATTGCCTACTTCACAAAAGACTATATCCTCACACATGAACATCTTTAAGCTAGAAGACTCGGATCCTATTTATCAATGGTCTCAGAAGGTTCTATCATACCGGAGCTGTATCACTTCTCCCCATCTTTGGGCGTGGCTCTGGAAGCTGGAGTTAGAAGACCCGGATCTTGTTTCGAGGGGTCTGGTTCAGATCATCATCGAGGAGAAGAACTCCCTGTGAAAGAAAACAAAAGAGAACAGAAAAATATATATATATATATATATATAAATATGACCAGGCACCACAAACACTTCAAAAAGTTGTAAGGTGTGGCTTTAAGTTTGAGTCAAAGGTGTTTATGATAGAGAGTATACTTTCTTTTCTATAATTTCTAAATTTTGAAGCAACAACCAACTAGAAGAGGCATTTAAAGGGGGTCATTGTAGCATGACAAGACTACATGTCTTTCCCGTGACCTGACTCGGGGCCAATCGGGTATAATACGACTACGGATGACGCAACCGCAGCAATCACGTGCGTGCAAAATATGTGAAACCGAAGCATGAGGAGAACTTCGGTCTGTTCCGCGAACGCTGGCGCGCGCTGACCGTAAATCAAGTTCATTTGTTTACATGCAGTTGTCCAAAAGAAGTCATAGATGGCATTAACCAGAATTTGCCATGCTACACCCCCTTTAAAAGTAGGCTGCATACTCACAACAAAAGAGACAAAGAGAGCGAACGCTGAAATGAAATGCCAGGTGTCGTGCATATCATAAAAGCCCATGATTGTACAGTCAGCGTTCAGTTCCCTGGATTGAGCTGCCGAGACCTGCAATAAAAGAGAGGAAAACAAAAGCATGACTATAGCAACTACTGTATACTTGATTATTAAATAGCAAGATGTCTATATAGAATTGTATGTACAGTGAAACCTGTCTATAAAGACCACCCAAGGGAGACAAGAAAAGTGGTCTTTAAAGGCAGGTGGTCTTTATGTACAGGTTCCTTTTAGTCAGGTGGCTTAGTGAAATTATCGTTACTTGCCGGATAAAAGCACCATTTTTGGTACAGGGCTCCCTTAGGACCTACTAAACGATATTAGGATAGGAGCCCCCGGCAAAAATTTCAATTTAAGGGTGTGGGGGCGGGGGCGTTTTTTGGAGCCCCCAAATAATTATATAACATCGATTTGTTATTGTACAAATGCCATTTTTGGTACAGGGCATCCTTAGGACCTACTGAACGATATTAGGGTAGGAGCCCCCGATAAAAATATCATATAACGGCGTGGGGCGGGGGTGTTGTCTCGTAGCCCCCAAATAATTTAGAAGGTAATATAACATTTATATGTTGTTGTACATATGCCATTTTTGGTACAGGGCTTACTTAGGACCTACTGAATGATTTTAGGGTAGGAGCCCCCGGCAGGAATATCATATTAGGGTGTAGGGCGGGGGCGTCGCTTCGTAGCCCCCAAATAATTTAGAAGGTAATATAACATTTATTTGTTGTTGTACAAATGTCAGTTTTGGTACAGGGCTTCCTTAGGACCTACTGAACGATATTAGGGTAGGAGCCCCCGGCAAGAATATCATATAAGGTGTGGGACAGGTGCGTCGCCTCGTAGTCCACAAATAATTTGTAATGTAATAAAACATTGATTTGTTGTTGTACAAACGCCATTTTTGGTACAGGGCTTCATTCGGACCTGCTGAATGATGGTAAGGTAGGAGCCCCCGGCATACATATTCATATACGGGTGATTGGGGGCCCATGGCGTTTGTACAACAACAAATCAATGTTATATTACCTTACACATTATATGTGGACTACGAGGCGACGCACCTGTCCCACGCCCTTATATGATATTCTTGCCGGGGGCTCCTACCCTGATATCGTTCAGTAGGTCCTAAGGAAGCCCTGTACCAAAAGTGGCAATTGTAACAACAACAAATAAATGTTATATTACCTTCTAAATTATTTGGGGGCTACGAAGCGATGCCCCCGCCCCACACCCATATATGATATTCTTGCCGGGGGCTCCTACCCTTATATCGTTTAGTATGTCCTAAGGAAGCTCTGTACCAAAAATGGCATTTGTACAACATCAAATAAATGTTATATTACCTTCTAAATTATTTGGGGGCTACGAGGCCACGCCCCCGCCCCACACCCTTATATGATATTTTTGCTGGGGGCTCCCACCCTAATATCGTTCAGTAGGTCCTAGGGAAGCCCTGTACCAAAAATGGCATTTGTACATCTACAAATCAATGTTATAAAATTATTTGGGGGCTCCAAAAAACGCCCCCGCCCCCACACCCTTAAATTGAAATTTTTGCCGGGGGCTCCTATCCTAATATCGTTTAGTAGGTCCTAAGGGAGCCCTGTACCAAAAATGGTGCTTTTATCCGGCAAGTAACGATAATCGACAAATTTGACGATAAGCCACCTGACTATTTAGAACATGTATCAATAAGAACTTTTTTCTTCAAGGGAAACAAAAAATGTGGTCTTTGTAGACAGGTGGTCACTAAATCAGGTTTGGCTGTACATGTACCTGTACATGCATGTATGAGCTATAGTATAATTTTCATCTGCAGCTTTGCGTCTTTGGAACTCCCTCCCTGATACCTTCTGTACCATTACATTACAGACTTAAAGGGCAAGTCCACTCCAAAAATAACTTACTTTCATATCAACTGGGTTGTATGTGGCAAATGAAGATGAATGTCTTGCCAAATGACATAAGTGCCGTGGCAGGACTCGAACCGAATACAATCACCAGCAACCATGCCTCATACTAAAATGCATTCTTAACTTGAACGTGAGACCATGAAGATATAAGAAGAGATGGTGAGACTATACCTAACCTTGGCCCTACCCCTAGCCCACTCTCAACTCTAACCCTAACCCTACATCTTGATGAAAGTGCAATCGTCGCCAAAGCAATTTTGATTGGAGATAATGTTGGACCTCCGATCTTACCTGCCAACCGGTGTTCTTGATCCGGAAGAAGTAAAGAGCGGCTGCCCACAGGAAGAGCGTCAGTGTTATGAGCAAGATAACCACCAGGAGAATCTTCTCTCGACAAATAAGCTGCAAGAAAACAGGTCATAATTTAAGCCTTGCATTAATTGGATCACCGCAGTTTATTTTTAAATCCAAGTGTGTTGAAAGTAAATGGTTTTGCTATTATAATACATAATTGTACATAATATTCTGTATGCACAGATGTCTGGTTCAATTTCCAAAATGCTTTGGAAGCACAGAGAGACATGATATATTAATTTTGATATGCCCCATACCAACAAAATATTATCATTATTATTAAACTTCATGATAATAAATTGTATGTGAAGGAAATCAGAGAGAGAGAGAGAGAGAGAGAGAGATTAAAATGAAGATATGGTGAAAGAGTGAGAGGAAGACAGATATAACGAAATGAGAACGACAGTAAGAAAAAGGATGAGAGAAGAGAGAGAGTGGGAGAAAAAAACAAAGAGAGAGAAAGAAAGAGAGAGAGAGAGAGATTAAAATGAAGATATGGTGAGAGATTGAGAGTGAGACGGATAAAACAAAATGAGAAGGAGAAAGGAAGAAAGGAAGAGAGAGAGAGAGATGGGAGTTACAGTGATACTGTAACAAAAAGGATGGGAGAGAGAGAGAGAGACAGACAAAAAAAATACAGATACAAAGGCAGAGAAGGAAAAAAAGACAAAGTTCAATATAGAAAAAAGGATGAGAGGATGAAAGGAGAAAACATAACACTTTTCACAAATACTCACCTTCATAATGAAGTAAAATGATAAGTATAACAGCATGTTCACTATCATAATAGCAAGGAGGTAGGATGCAAAGTCTGAAGGTGTTGTCACGAGGCCTAGAATGCTCCTGTAAACATATGAAAAGTAAACATGAATGTGTCTTCAATGAAAAGTATGTGATCTTCACAAACATTCATCACCATCATCATCATCATCACCATCATCCTTCTTCTCTTCTCCACCTTCTCCCCTCTCTCTATCTCTCTCTCTATTTCCTATTTTTTCTTCTCCTCCTTCTCCTCACTAATAATTTCAATAATTATTTGAATTAAGTCAGCAATGGTCAATTCTGGATTATAGCAACCATCAAAGTATGAAAACAATTAAACTCACAATGCCAAATTGACTATGATTCCAACAGTCAGAAGAGCTATTCTGGTCTGAAATAAAAATAGAAAATAAATACATGCAATTTGATTAATATCAGGAAAGAAAAAAACCTAACTTATTATCATTATACCAGAATACACGCACACGCACACACAATATTTCGTAATGGTCATCAAATTTGAAATCAAGCTTCCGTGTTAAATGTGCACCATCTCCTCTACTTTTTTACATAAAACCCCTTCCATTAATTAAACTGTTTAATGGGATCTTACTTCTTTTTTTTTTAAATCCACAGAGGCAAGGCCCGCTTATATGCATTTTGCACTTACAATTCAATAAGACAAAGTTAAGACAATATACATGGATGCTTTTAATACTGCTATATATATTTTGGACAGTCGTTTAATAAAATGTTTGTCCTTTAACATCCTGACAAGAAGAATTCCTAAGGGAGTTTGAATCAAAGTCAAGTGCTCCTAGTCTTCTAGTGAATCACTTGACTAAATTTAACAAACATGTTCCGGCCATGACTAAGTAGACTACTCAACAAAACCGCCAGAGTTGGACTTATCAAAGCGTGCCAAGGGAATGGGGTAAAATAAGTAGAGAGAATGAAAAGGAATGTGAAAGATGAAGATGGAGTGGTATGGACTAAGAGAGGAGGAGGAGGAGGAGGAGGAGGAGGAGGAGGAGGAAGAAGAGGAGGAGTAGGAAGAGGAAGAGGAAGAGGAAGAAGAGGAGGAGGAGTAGGAATTAGAGGAGGAGGAGGAAGAAGAATGCGCAAAATGAGATATGAGCGGGAGACAAAATGCAATAGAAAATACACGATTTAAAAAGAGGGGGAAGAGAGAGAGAGAGAAGAGGGGGAGGTTGGGGCTGATAATTCAAATGAAAAGGGACTCAAGTTGGTTAAATGTACCCTTCCACACTTGTACACTTTCATATCTATAGAATAAACTTCAGAAAGAAAAAAAAAGATTTTTGAGATATACATGAATTTAACAGTCCTTTCCGTGTTGAGATGTGCCTTGACAAGCAACAACAACAACACACATATGGAGTGGGAGGTACGGGGGGGCACCAGACGTTTGGGGAGGGCAGGGTGTTCAGGGTAAAATAAAAAATTGTGATGTCTCGAGAGGTCTTGGATCAGATGTCCCCCCAGGGCAGCTTAGAAAGGTAAATATCATCAAGATTAAGAGAATCCATCCCAAAGGCCTTTCTCTCTGATGACATATTGAACGAGACCGGATATACACTCCATTGGTGCATGTGTCACCGGGAGCCTGGGGTTTAGTTATTCTTGTTCCATTCTCTCCGGCTCTGTCTCTCTCTCTCTGTTTCCCTATATTCTATTTATTGAACTTTTTTCCTCTCCCTGAAGCAGTATTGACGATTAGTTTGAATTCATTTTTACTTTTCTATCTCTCTCTCCCTCTCTGATTCTGTTTATACATGTATGTATGCCTGTCTGTCTTTCTGTATCCCCCATCCCCTTAACATTCTCTGAATCTGTCTCTTGGGTAACGTTTCTCTGGATTTTGAAACTTTTGAATCTACAATTTTATGTCTCTTGCTACCTGTCTCTTTGTCTGTCTGTCTGTCTGTCTCTGTCTATACACACACATCTATCTCTCTCTCTCTCACTCGACAATTGTACTACTTTGTGCATTTGTCAGTCTACCCCTACCCTTCCTACCTCTGATCATGTAAGTCTCTGATGATTGTTTATTTTTCTCTTTGAGTGAGTGTGGGTGGGTGTTTGTGGGGGAAGGGTGTATTTCTGTCTGTCTGTCTGCATGTTTCTCCCTCTCGTCATCTGTTGCACTCTAGGTATCAATATGTATGAGTTCTCCCTTCTTCCCATCTATATTTATCTATTGATCATTTTTCTAGTATATTCCGTGAATACTTCAGAAGAAATACACATTATACATACCGGATGGGTTGGCCTTGCACAGGTGAATATATCCGACTTGCAAACAAGGAATGTTCTCTTGATAACACCACCATCTGTAGATCAAATGAAATTAAGTGAGGGGAAGGGAAGAGAAAATGTTATTTATAGTTTGAAATATGACATAGCATCCAATGTTTCTGTGGGCACAAGATGAAAATTAAAAATTGATATGACCAAAAGTTAATGATTATTTCATTTGAAGAAAAAAAAAATCATAATTATAAACACCTGAAAAGAGAGGGAAAAATACAGCAACTGAAAATACAATGACATGACCCGAAGAGTACCATTCAAAAACTCAACAATGTCCATTTCAGCCAATGCAACAGCTGTGCGCAACGGGCAAGAGCACATCCTCAAAGGCCAAAGGCAACATTAACACAACATCAAGAATATCACCCATATCCTCTTACCACATTGCTACTCCACACAAATTACAGGAAACTATTCATCGTGAGATATCATCTAACACTCGAGGCAAAAACGTCTCACTGAATCATGTTGGGAACATCAAAGTATTTTTGCATAATCATTGATTGAACCCAGTTAACCCTAATCATTTTTTCTGGCACGGTTGAACACTCGTTTATTATCTGAAGGGCATCTACTGTAAAGTCGGCTAAAATTAATACACAGGAATCCTGATGACTGTTACAAGTTTACGCTTCCAATGCTTTCTGTAGGATGTTGACCTTTTACATAAATCTGAGGAAAAATTGAAGCAAGGAATTAGAAAGTCATGTTTGTTTGTACTTTGTAGTTGTACTTTTATGAATTAAATCACAGCACTGCCACTGGCATATCACATGCTCCCTTTTCTTTCTTTTTTCTTTTTTTTTTTTTGGGGGGGGGGGGGGGACTGTTAAACTGCAACTAATTATGGTCAAGAGTGACAAATATAGATCAATGTTTTAACAAACTTTATTTAGTGCCACTGCCTGGGGCTTGGACCGTGGTCAATCTAATGCTTGTCAGTCCGGTGACTTATCCACTAGACCAGGACACAGAGTCTATGGATATATGACGCAAAATGAATGATGAACAACAAGAAGAATCCATTCCAAAAATACAGAAAACTTGGAAAAACTTCAAGGATGGAAGCCAGTCATACATTTACTTACTGACTTGGCTTTTCATGCTCATCACTTCCGCATCCCACACGGAATTCACTCAAGTCCGCGCTTGGGGAACGACTGTCACAAAAGTTACTGTTAACTCAACAAAACGGCGGAAATCTACCCTTTCCTGCTCTCCTTAAAGTCATCCTTACGATTTCACCGCCCCTCAGTCCTGACACATTGTGTCATCGCTGACATTAATGTTGGATACTTGCTACCTGTTTTCGGAGAAGGAGATAGCGGGCGAGTCGAGAAATTAGTTCCGGGGGCATTCCGTGGAACCGGTCCAAGGGGTGGTTATAGGCGTCTTGAA
The DNA here is from genome assembly GCA_035222895.1 of Strongylocentrotus droebachiensis. Classification (NCBI taxonomy): domain Eukaryota; kingdom Metazoa; phylum Echinodermata; class Echinoidea; order Camarodonta; family Strongylocentrotidae; genus Strongylocentrotus; species Strongylocentrotus droebachiensis. The sequence continues at coordinate 26,742 of JAVYIG010015071.1, read as the reverse complement.
TAATTCTGAAGGCCCTGGTTTCATTAAAAGGTCTTGTCTGTTGCCCTTTTGTAGACAGGGACTTCTTCGCGGTTGAGTCACAATGCGTGGGCTCTTCCCAATGTGACACAATCTAGTTACGTGCTTGTTTTAGGAATTGAGGCAGACATTAGCGTGGGCAGTAATTCGCCTGTTTCTTAACTCAACGGCTTAAAAGTAAAATTGGAACACATTACCAGAAAAGAATTGCATATATCCCTAAATATGTTTCTTGTTTAAACAAAGGCTGTGGATGTTAAGAAAAAGAAATTAAGTTCAAAAGAAAAAAACGCAGGAATGGAAGAAGGATTAGGAACTGAACACTCTGCAGATTTTAGGGCTAGAAATATTTTGTTTAAAGGAAACAAGAGACTACATCGTCCCTATTTTCACGAAGTGGGGGTAGTGAGGAAAATCGCATACAATTTGCGTGACGATTTTCCTCACTACCGTCACTTCGTGAAAATAGGGACGATATGGTGATAGTTGTCTCATGCACCACCAGGGGGAACATCGGTTGTTTTTCCACCAGTTTTGGTCGGTTATGAAAAAGACTCCCTCTTGGTGGTATGTCAGCAGTGCCACGCTACATCTTCCCCTAGTGGATGTTTGGACATACTTGATCCACAGAACTTGTATCGTTTTCCAGAATTACAAACCTTCAGAATAATTTCAGGTCCTTAATTATGAATCTTTGAAAGAACAAACATTTGGAATTTTGACCTTTATTTAATTTGAGAATTATAAATCCAGTGGAATTAGGAACTGTCTGAAAAATAACCTGTCTGAAAAAATGAGTGCCTCCCTGCCTAAATGCCTAAATGACACTAGGTTGTAGCTTTATAGATGCCCCCTTCACATAAACAGATTTTTCTTACAAGTCCTTACGGATTGCACAAATTCACAGATCCTTAGGATTTCAGCCTCTATTGCGACCGATTTAAGTGTTGTTACACGTTATTACAAGCTATTTACGGATTATTACGAGTTATAACGATGTATTTACAGCAAAATTCCCCTATTAGTTACGAGTTGTCACAGATAACTACCAGCAACTTACAGGCATTTTACCATCTTTTTACAGATTTTTATGAGTATATTACGGAATGTTACTATTCATTAAAGCTTTTACGTGCAAGTTACAACCTGTTTACGAGTTAGTTATGAGTATTTACGAGCCCTTACAATTTTGTTTACTTCTATGACTTCTTAATAACTACTGAAAATGAAGTGTTCGAACCTGCAGCATTTATACCTTTCCCCAAATCTTAAAAACATGTAAGAATACGTAAAGTATATGCATCTATTTGTAAAGTACTTGTTACTACACATAAAGTGCTTGTAATAACTCGTAACAATCCGTAAAGCCATCGTAACTAGACCCAAATGATTTTGTAAACAACACGTAAGCACTCGTAATAATTTGTAAACAAATCATTGCAAAAATTATTACGAGTCATTTACTGATTCTTGCAAGCAGTTTATGGAAAATCAATCCGTGGACAATCGTAAGAAGATTTTTGACATGTCAACAAATTTGCCTCTCCATTCACGGAGTGTCAGCGAGTTGTTGCGGGTTGTGAAGAGTCATTTACGGATGCTTGCGATTGACTACCAGTGGGCGATTCCGTAAGGACTCGTAAGAGAAGTATCTGTGTATGTGAAGGGGGTATAAGGTGTTATGAAAAACATTTTCAAACGCTTTTGGGACAGGATGGATGAGATAGGAACAGGAAGATGGAGCTGTCATCCTAACAGCTCATTCTCAGAGTGACATATCATGTAGACAAGGTTACCAAGATACAACCATCTAAAAGAGGGTACTATGTTACTTCCTGTTAAAAAAGGGGCACCCCAATAAACACAGATATCAAGTACATTTCGTTTTGCACAATATGTGAATTTTGTTGTTGTTGTTGTTATTTTATTTAAAGAAATCCACGTTCAGAGGTGTTTTTTTTTTTTTGCCGGTAGTTTCTATGCAACTACCTGTGAAACACAGGAATGGGCGGTTTAAATGCAGCTCATTAAAGCATGACCTAAGGAAAAGTTAACTTCTGCATGATTTTTGCAAGGAAATAGTACAAAAGGATTGTGCACGCCAATGAATTATAAGAAACACTTAATTAGAAAGCAACATACATGTACATTAAACAAAGCCCTAAAGAGAGTTTGGGATTGCCAAACCAATTCAACCATGCAGAGTCTCAACTTCAAAGAACATTATTCAAGAAAAGCATAACATATTAAGCAAAAGACTAGAAAAGAAAAATTTAAAGGTTGAGGTTTTTCTTTATGTGTGTACTCGAACATATAGGCATTATCTCTCTTGAAGATTTTAACCAAGGCCTGAATTAAGGAGGAATTATTCAACCAAGAAAACCTCTATTTAAATGTGACTTTAAGAAGTAACAAAGGTCTGTGCATGCCAAATCGAAAGCCACAAAAACTAAGTTTAGAAGATATCAAGTATTTGATTGTAGCCCATTAAGACCAGAGGGAATTTATACTAAACTGCGTATAAAGAATCATCGTATAACAAACAAGGCGTTTACACCGGACATTAATACTGTACAAAGAAACTTGTTTTGAAGAGGGCATTTGACATGACAGCTTGCATTCAATAATAAGCCCTGCCCAGCTAAGTTTTTGTATAATATCATACAAATAAAAATAAAAGTTTTTGTATAATATGGCTTTCAGAAGACAGCAAGGCACTACTCCTTAGCAAGTTTTTGTTCATAACGATGCTCAAACAAAGGGGGAGTGAATTGTTCACACTTCAAGAGCTAAAGGTTGCTAAAACCTGCTAACTTAGGAGAACAAGAATCAAGAAACGAACAAAACTACTGGAAGACCAGAACAGGAAATTGGGAAGGTGACACCCGGAAGTTACTGTTTCGCATAATTGGAACGAGTAATCATCATCTCTCTTTAAGGTTTGTTGTTGATCCCCTGTGGTAGGTTGCCAAAACATTGAATCATCAATGTGCTATTTTTCCTCCGCATGTTCATCTATTGCAGGTAGATTACCCTTGTAATGCTAAGCAACGAATACAACAAATTGTAAACTTATCATAAATATTAGCTACGCAGCATGACACCTGCTGCACAAACAGTTAGAAGCCATGCAGACAGAAAATAAGAGTCTGTTAAAGAGAAGGTTGAGTTCTGGGAACAGGTGAAAAATAATGTTAGCGTTATCATTGTTAAGTATGCAAATCTGGAAGAACATCGGATTAAAGAACACATGGCTCTTCAAATACTTTCATATTCTAAATATGGCTTGTAACAATTCAAATCTGGACAAATATTTATGACACATGTTCGTGTAGCCCCATATTTATCTTTCTGTGTACAGTGCTTGTAACTTTACCAAAACTGGGCCAAATTTCTTATCATTTTGATGATTCCAGAACCTTGCCGTACACACCAATACTTATATGCTACATGATCAACCTTTTCTGATCAATTACAAATAAGGCATAAGTACTTCCTAAAAATAAAATAAATCTGTTAACTCATCTAGTCTGTCACCTCAAGTTGAAGGTGAAATTATTTGATTTGGCTCACGCGTACACCACATCAGAGTCCTAATTAATTAGCACTTGCTGTTAATTATCTTCACCTGATGGAAACTGTACCTGGGCAAGGATGTTCCTCCCGACCAAGTGTGATGTATTAGGAGGCCTACCCACACGAGATGCTTCACTGATAGGTTCAAAGGAAGGAAGAAATGTCTTCTACTGCTTTCTTTTCTCCCTCTCATTCTCATTTTCTTCACCTTTTCTTTCTTATCCTATTTTGCTTCTTGTTTGTCTCCTCTCTTTTTTCTTCTTCTCCTTCCCATCCTCCTCCTCCTCCTCCTTCTTCTTATTCTCCTCTCCTCCCTCTCCTTCTTCTTCTTCTTCTTTTTCTTTTACATCTTCTTTCCCTCCTCCTTTATTTCCGTTGTCGTCGTCTTCTTCTTCTTCTTCTTCTTCCCTTCCTCTTCTATCTTTGTCTTCTTCTTCCTTTTTCTTCTTCTCCTTCTGCTTCCTCTCCTATAAGCTCGTGACTTGACTTAATTAGCGCTAGACTGTTAATTATCTTCACCTGACGGAAACTAAACCTGGGCCGGGAAATACCCCAGTGACGTCCTGTTCCCCCTCATGCTCCAGGGGTGTCCTGTCTGGCAATACAGATACCTGAGCTGCATCTTCATGTAAGTGATGCCTTGATCATTGGCAATTTTTTTTTACTGGGCACAGACACTTTATAGGGTCTATAAAACAAGTTTGTGAACTACCCAATTAGTCTATTTCTATATGGTCTACACCTAGCCCGGGTACTGTCCACGTGGTCTAATAATAATTGTGTCTACTTATCTTTTGGTCTAATGACCATTTAGTCTAATTTCAATTTGGTTTAATCTCCAATCTCCCAACAACTAACACCACAGGCATAAATATTCAAATTGCAATGTATTTTGCATGTTCATTAAAATACGCAAACATGGGTTGTGTCATATATATCTTTGTTTACTATAACTTTGATTTTTGTTATCTTTGGTTGAAAATTAAAGAAATATTAGAATGCTCCCATAAGTTTGGATTTTAATCATTAAACTCTTATGTGACCCAATCATATTGATGAAGAACAAAAGTTGAGGAAACATCAAATAAAAAGGCACAACATGGGGATGTTGTTGTTTGTTTGTCTGTTTGTTTGTTTTATGAATACTTCTCTTCATGAAAGCATGCAATATTTTCTTAATACAAGAAACTGAAGTTCAGCAAAAAAATTCATATAAAGACATGTAAATATACTAACAAAAAAGAACTAAACATAAGCAAATGGAAACCACGGGCTAACAATGCAGGAGTAACGTCAAGTATAAGTTACTCACTCTGAAGTTTCCATTTTTCAACATAACAGTACCGTGGAATCGTCCTCTCTTTATCTTCTTTAATCTAGTCTACTAATTAACTGCTTCATTAGGAATATGTTTTTGTTGCAAGAACTTGGGTTATGACGAGTCAATTAAGACTAATCTCAAGGAGGGACCTACAATACACATAGTCATAGAGATGACAGATGATCAAATTAACAAAGCTGAGCGACTTCATCCAACAAAGAGCTAAAAATCTGGGATTAAAAGAGGCTGTTGGCAACGAGCAGGTGGAAAATATGATCAAAGCGTGCAGAGTAACAAGAGGTTAAAAAATAACCAATTTATTAGTAATGAAATGAGCTGGCGATGAACCGAAGTATATAGTAGTTACTAGTTAACCCTTTATATGCCACACAAAAATCTCCCTATGCCACATTTACCATGGGATAGATATACCAGGAGCTTCATAATTATATAACTTTTTTGAGTGCAAGATTAGTCTATACCAGTGTTAAAAGTGTTGTTATGGAGGTAATCAAAAGCAAAAGCCATTTCCGTCACTTGGTACACACATTTTAGTACACTGTAACATAAATGCACATTGTTTACAGAGTAGAAAAAAAAGGGGGCCTAATATTGAACCTTGTGGTACACCACATTTAAAATTTAAATAAATCTTTAAAAAACACTTTGAAAAATTAACTCTGGGGCAATTTCAATTCCATATTGTTTGTCTCATGAAATCATATTCGGATTACGTAATATGTCTCCGTAATGTTTGCACAATACAAAAAATTGATTACAAGGCTATTGAAATTGCCTCTGGTTGGTGTTTTAAAGGAGCTGCGATTGTGTTAATGTGTATTATTGGTCACGATACCTTGAGCTTGGATGGACCCCTAGCTAGGCCCATACTGCAGTTTGAGGGAGATTGTTCGCAGAATACCTCTGCAAGTGTTACGAGTGATTAAATCTGAACGACACCGCTGGTGAATGCGTTTTGGATTCTGAAGGTGAAGGTCGCAAGGGATTAATCTAACACTAGTTCGCAGGCACACTCTAAATTTGACTCTTTACCATAATTCCTAAATCCTTGACCAGAGCCTAGCTGTGTCAGTCTCTGGCTGTGACAGGAGCAGCAAAAGTACAAAACTTAAATGCAGTATGCCATAAGCCTAGTCTAAAAAGAGTGCAGACACTGTTATCCAAAAAGAAGATTAGCACTGGTTTGTGCCTCCAAATTAAACTGCCACCTCTCCACCTTACTCCCCCCACCCTCTCATATAGACAATATGTCCATCATCCTGTTCAACACAAGCGTAACTACAATTATTTCTGAAGGTCAGAAATATGTATTTTTAACAGCCTGCCAAAGCCATGCCAATGCCCTATTGAGTGGGTGGCTTCCTCTAGGGGTGTACAGGGAATTAAGACAAATTAAGACGTATTACAGTAAATCTGCATCTAACTGTCATTTGGATTAGAAAAAAAAATTGAAGAACGTACCAATTGGATATTCTCAGTAGGGTACAAAATATTTGTTCATTTAAACACTTATCTAGAGATTTGAATAGAAGGTGAGGAAGGGGCAACAACTACTAAAGGGAGAGATAAAACAAGAAATGGGTTTAAGAATACGGAACATTTAGCCTAGAGAAAGAGAGAAGAGACAAAGATAAGGAGGTGCAATAAAATATTGATAGAAAGAGCAAGGAAGGGAGGGAGAGAGAGAGAGAGAGAGAGAGAGAGAGAGAGAATGAAGGGGAGTGGAAGTGAAAAAGAGCTAAAAACTTTTAATCTAATTTTTGAACTAAGTGACAGATAAAGAGAGAGAGAGGGTGGAAGAGACAAAGGTCCAAGACTTGTTGTACTTTCTCTTTGAACTATTAAGTGACAGAGAGAGAGAGAACGAGAAAGAGAGGAGGGGGTGAAAGTGTTAAAGAGTGAAAACAATTTTCACTTTATTTTTTTAACTAAACGACAGAGAGAGAGAGAGAGAGAGAGATGTGAAAAGATAAGAGTGCAAGAAATGACAAAACTCTGACAAAACATGGAGACTGAGAAAACAACAAATTATGCATACAATCGGTTACATGCAAAACAGAAAATCAAAGCTCTTCAATTCTTTAATTGCTTTTACTCCTCTCAAATTAGGAAGGACATTCTGTTCCTTCCCCTAATTTTATTTAGTATTATGCAAGTTACACTGAGCAAAACAAATTAAAAGTTTCAAGCCTAGATTTCTTATGGAGATCCTTAACAAAAATATTGAAACATAAAACAGTTATGAACCACACAACCCCCCCCCCCCCCCCAAAAAAAAAAATAATAATAATAACCATCCAAAATAAAAAGACCTTGTTCCTGCCTCAAGTTGATGAACTATAAACGACCTTTTGTGACAGTACTTTGAGATTTTGAAATATTTTTCTTTTCTTCTTACATGTAGATACTTGAGGCAAATGTTTTAAATCTCACGTTATAAAAATGACTGACATGCTAGACAACAAGCGAGGCGACTTCCTTCTACATGTAATTCGTATCACGTGACCTTCTTTAATCTCTTCCGGCAAATTGAGGAAACTGAAAACAAAAGTCTACACATGGATCGAGACCTCAAGTTCAGCAAGTCATCTCCCATTAACGATCAACTCAAAATGCCCTTACAAATGTCTTAAAGACAGAGTATATAATGTAGAAGGTCATGAAATACTATCTGCTACATTTTCTGAAGGAAATATTCTACAAAGAAAAAAAGACAAAACAACAACAACAACAGCAAATTGCAAAGTCCACAGTGAAGGGACAGGACCATATGAAATTTTTTGGGGTATAATTTGTTGAACATTTTAGTAATTCTTTACATCATCATATACATCATAAGGAAAAATGTGCAATGTGTACATGTTAATTTCATGTTTTTTTTTATTTTAAAAAGAAATCTTCTGATTTCTCTTGTAATCATGTTTTTTTTTTAGATTCATCTAAAATATGAAAAAATTATATAACATAGCATAAAATCAATCCACAATGTGTCTTTCACAGGTAATGAAATTAAGAAGACGGAATATGATGATATAATTGCATGAATCAAATTAATAATACTCTAATGTTCAATTTTTGTGGTTGTTACTGGTATTTCAATGCAATGATTCCTTGCTACATTTGCATATTCACTAACTCACAATTTCCTACATTTGAAAACATAACAATTTGAATTCAAAATACTAAGTGCCTTCAGATTAAAGCCTTTTGTTTCAAGACCCTCAGGAAACACTTGTTTCATCTTGACAGTGATGTGGATAATTCCGGTTGGCATCAACTCACAGAGAACTGAGAGTATCGTAAATGGTCCCGCGTGTTTCATCGTAATCACGTTTCGTGCAAAATCACAACCACTTGACTTTGGCTCTGGATCAAACCACTTTCAAGCCTTGCCTAGACAAATGTGATACACTCTTAAAGGTAAAACAAAGTTTTGGGAAATTTTGAAAATTGGGTGGATAATAATTCTTTACAATTTTTATATATTTGGATGCCCATGTAGATGTTTTATAAGCACTAAATTTTTTAGCCCCTAAAACACTTCTGCTTTCGAGAAAAATTGAATATAAAAATTTACTGGTGCTCCCGGTAAATTTTGATAAATTTCAAATAGCGGCTACGGCCGTACAATGGTAGCTGCTACCATGAAAATCTCAGAATATGTAGTTGTGATATATAATTTACAAACGGGAATAGCTAATCGGTCGACTTTAGTCAAGAAACATTGTTCTATAGCTTAATTAATATCTTGACCTTGAGAGGGAGCTATACAACATAAAGAGTTTATTATTTACAATTTCATAACTTTAGACTTGATTTCAACCGCGACAACGATCACTGAATATTGTAGGATCGCATATGCTTCCAATATGTTCATTTGAACTAAATTCATGACCCCGTACCAAAACTTTGTATTACCTTTAACCCTGTGAAGAATAACCCACACACCCTGGGGACCCATTTCACACCAACAAATTCATTAAAGAAATTTGTAAGAGGTGACAAGTATGTCATTGTAATCTGTGCACTTGGATTTGACTTTAGGTCAGATTACTTTATAAAGCCTAGCCTAGATGAGTGTGAAACATTCTTAAACCTGTGGAGAATAAGCATGCACCTTGGGGGACCCGTTTCACACCAATAAATTAATTAAAGAAAATTGAAAATGTTGCCTCGTGTTTCATCATAATCACATTTCGTGCGAGAGCAAAACCACTTGGTATTGAACTTTTGGCTTAGAATCAAATAACTTTCAAGCCTGGCGTGGATGAATGTGAAACATACACCTGTGAAGGATAACCATAAGCCTTGTGGGACCTATTTCACACCAATTAATTAAGAAAATTGTGCATGGAGCCAACTTTCTTGTACATGTATGTGCACTTGGATTTGACTTTGGGTCAAACCACTTTTAAGCCTGGCCTGCATGAATGTGAAACATTCTTAAACCTGTTGAGAATAACTGACACACCTTAGGGACTCATTTCACACCAATACATTAATGAAAGGAAACTTGTAAATGGTGCCACATGTTTCGGCATAATTACATGTCGTGCAAAAGCAAAACCACTTTGTTTTGGCTCTGGATCAAATTGCTAAATAAAGCCTGGCCTGGGTGAACGCGAACCATTCTTACACCTGTGAAAAATAACCGCACACCTTGTGAGACCCATATCACATCCACAACTTGGTCTGGGTCAGTTCCTTCCATCTTGCGCTGTTTAGGTAAAGTTAGATGAGCTCCGGAACAAACAAACCCACACACCCACATGCACACACAAAAACAAAACCAAAGGACAATGGTATATGTCCATAAATCAAAGAGACGAACAGCAAGATGTGCCATGGTCTATTCTTTTAATGCCCCACTGCACTACTTATAGCTATCTGCATCCTCTATATAGCAAAAAATGCCTAAGTGGTTACCATTGGTCCTCCATGAACCCCTTTTTCTTATATTAATTGAAAGCTGATTTGATGAGATAACCACCTGTCAGTGACCATGCAGGGAGGTCTAATCCCTCCTGGCAAAACTAGTGCAGAGGTGCTTTTAAACAATTTCAATGGGTTCAAAGCTTTTAACATTAATATCCAATTGCCGGTATATCTACTGTAGGATGTTATATCAGAACGCGATATGCAGTCTTAATTCATCGCTACTGTACGATGTTCCTACCTATTTTGACGGTGCCCATGTAGTAGATCTGTGCACTCAGTCCCAGGCATGTCAGCATATGAACAAAGAAGAAGATGACATAGAAATAGATTGATGCAATGAAGACCTGTAGGAAAGGATGATAAAAGTGTGATATACCGGTATTTAACATCAATAATCCAGATTGAATATTCTGTAGGATACAATTAATTTCATCTATGAAAAAAAATGAAGAAATATTTTGAAATAAAGATCATGAAATCAATAGAAACCTAGATTGGGAAATGTGGGATAGAGTTTAAAATTAATCAGTATCAAAATATACAAAAAAGAGAAGAGGCTATGAATAGATTACATTATATACCTCACTTAAGTAATCCAGCAATCTGATTGGTCGAAATTGCATTCATAAACTTTAACTGTTCCCGAAAATTCCCAGTAACCATGGTTAAAACAGTTCTAAAATCCCAATAACCATGGTTACCCCATAGGTTTACATGTTAAAAAATGGTCTGAGCGATCGAGGATACCGTACGTGTGCGAAGAATTGGTCGGTAATTTCAATACAATTGAATCTCGATCGATCTTACCGACAATTTTATCTTGCATTGTTGACATGAAGACGAAAATAAACTTCCAAAAACAAAAAAACAACATCTGCCGATAGATCTTGATCTAAGTTCGTGCCAATATGCATTGCAAAAGTAAAAGAAGGTCCCATTTAATGGAGCAGCGGCGTAGCATCTACCACGATTCAATCCATTTTAATGTATATATTAGAGAAAACTAATAATAATAATAATAATAATAATAGCCTAATAGTCCACTCCAAATTTTATTAAACCGAAACGGAAATTCTTTTTGCCCAATTGATCGTGAGCCCGGCAGCCACTGAGCAGCGCCAGATCGACGTTGCTCTATCCCTTATTGTTGAACATCAAACAAGGTAGCAACAACTCCCATCTTTTAACGTCTTTTGGTATAACTGCTATATATGGTGACAGAGCGCGCTGGCCGAGTGGTTTAAGGCGCTGATTTTAGTTACATCACCTTTAGTACGCAAGAGATCGAATCCCATCTTTGACAAAAGTTTTTTTATTTTTTATTTTTTATTTTTCAGTCTATTTTTTTTTGGCATATAAAAATATTAATGACTGCTTTAATATTCGAGAAATAGTTGTTTTTATACGCTCTCGGGAAGGTTACAATTGGGCTATTGCCCTCGGCACGCCTCGGGTAATAGCACAATTCTAACCTTCCCTTGAGCGTATAAAAACAACTATTTCTCTCAAAGCAGTCATTAATACTATATTATATACCTCACTTAAGAAATCCAGCCATCTGATTGGTCGAAATTGCATTCATAAACTTCAACTATTTCTGTAAAATTCCCAGTAACCATGGTTAAAACAGTTCTATAATCCCAGTAACCATGGTTATTGGGAAAATAGTTCAGTCTCCATGGTTACCCCATAGGTTTACATGTTAAAAAATGGTCTGAGCGATCGAGGATACCGTACGTGTGCGAAGAATTGGTCGGTAATTTCAATACAATTGAATCTCGATCGATCTTACCGACAATTTTATCTTGCATTGTTGACATGAAGACGAAAATAAACTTCCAAAAACAAAAAAACAACATCTGCCGATAGATCTTGATCTAAATTCGTGCCAATATGCATTGCAAAAGTAAAAGAAGGGCCTGTTTAATGGAGCAGCCGCGAAGCATCCACCACGCGAAGCCGTTTTCAATCCATTTTAATGTATATATAAGAAAAAAAATTATATGTATGGTAACAGAGCGCGATAGCCGAGCGGTTTAAGGCAGTGATTTTAGTTACATCACCTTTTGTACGCAAGAGATCGAATCCCATCTTCGACAAAAGTTTTTTTATTTTTTATTTTTTATTTTTTAGTCTATTTTTTTTCGGCATATAAAAGTATTAATGACTGCTTTAATATTCGAGAAATAGTTGTTTTTATACGCTCTCGGGAAGGTTACAATTGGGCTATTGCTCTCGGCATGCCTCGGGTAATAGCACAATTCTAACCTTCCCTTGAGCGTATAAAAACAACTATTTCTCTCAAAGCAGTCATTAATACTATACTATTAAATAATGGATGTAAATTACAAGAAACCTAATTTCAATAAGAAAAAACAAGAGATGTTAAAAAATGGAAGAATTGTACTGTACATTATTAAATTGGGTACAATGCAATAATATGAGAGGGGCCTTGACATGATTGGGAAAACACACAATTCTTGTTCAATCTCGTGTTATTTCATATGCTTGAACTTGATATTAAGTTTATAAAAACAAAAATTAGTAACCTAATAAATTGAGGACCTATAGATGTTGCTCTAGTGCATTCACTACACTATACAGTGCGTCCCAGAAAAAACGAAACCGAGAAGTATCGATGTTTTATCATAACTTAATCACAACCATAATTAATGAATGATACATATTTGGAAAGCTTAGAGTCTCCTCTTTCATGTGATACTACTCAGATAATGCATATTTCACGCATGAGTGATTAAAAGCAATTTGAAGGAAGGAAACCAACAAGTAATTTGGCGGGCGGTATCTGAATTTCAAAGAAAGATTAATATTTCTAGAAAGTTAATTTTCTGCTCTTTCATATGATACCTCAATCAAGAAAAATGAGCCAGGAATAACAAAGTTCTGTTTGTTTAAAGTAGCCCTTACATTTTCATTATTTTAACAAACGAATTCGTTTTCACTGGGTACCTGCCGTAGCAAAAAGCAGATTTGACAAAAGACTTAACTCCGTTTCGTTGACAATCAGCCATGCATGAAGACTCTCGTCTACGGCTGATTGTCAACGAAACGGAGTTAAGTCTTTTGTTAATTTCGTTTATTGATACGGCAGGCAGCCAGTGAAAACGAATTCGTTTAATAAAATTATGGAAATGCAAGCACTACTTTAAACAAACAGAACTTTGTCATTCCTCCCTCATTTTTCCTGATTGAGGTGTCATATGAAAGGGCAGAAACTCAACTTTCTAGAAATGTGAATTTTTCTTCGGAATTCAGATACCGCCCGCCAAAAGTCTTTTTGGTTTCCTTCCTTCAAATTGCTTTTAATCACTCATGCGTGAAATATGCATTATCTGAGTAGCATCACATGTAAGAGGAGACTCTAAGCTTTTCAAATATGTATCATTCATTAATTATAGTTATGATTAAGTTATGATAGAACATCGATACTTCTCGGTTTCGTTTTTTCTGGGACGCACTGTACAAATAATGAATGGTTATGAGTTCAATAGTGCAAATATGTTCATGAGTTGAAAGATTAACATTCTATTCAACGAGGCGTCAGCCGAGTTGAATAGAATTAACGTTAATCTTTCAACGAATGAACATATTTGCACTATTAAACGAATGAAAAACATTCATTATTTGTTTTATACAACATCGAAGAAGACCTAATAGAACGTTAATCAACAAATTATGCTTTACTCCTTATAAAGATAAATTAAAGTTCGAGTCAAGTCTTCTCGATTACATGCAGATTGCCTTCGCGTCAGATACACGCAGGGATACGCGCACATGCAGCAGAGAGGTACGCAGTCTGTATATAACCAAAAATGCACGGCGCATATAACCAAAAATGCACGACCGTGCAATATACCATCTATTGAATATCATGTGACCAACAATCGTCCAATCAAATGACAAGGATCCACGTAGGTGTTGTATAATACATTATAATGCATGCCGTCATTGCACTATTTCAATGGCAAAAGGGGTGCGTTCAAGCGACACCTTTTCACACTAGAAACACGGTTTTCAAAGACGTTCAGTTTAACACACTATTGTGTTCAAGTTATTTCAAGCTATTTTTTTATGACCGTAAAAATAAACGTCTTTAAAACGCTCTCCTACAGTAACCCTGTTTTTTAACGGCGTTTTGATTTGTGATTAGTGATTCATGTTTGTGATTCTAGCTTCAAAAAATCGCTTGAACGCACCCCTAGAAGTATGAATAGAGCCCCAGATGACGATTTTTTTCTTCCCCTCTCTAGACTGGGGATTATTTGACCTCATTTGGCACACCCTAAAATCCTACCCCTGATTATACCGGCCCTCCTTTGGGCCTGGTTTTATGATTCACTTGGATGAAATTATCTAAACTTGTCACACCCCCTAATTAAAAATATAAGTATGCACTTAATTGAAACAATGTGGAATAGGATGGAACCCAGAGAGAAAAAGAGAGAGAGAAAAAGAAAGAGAGAGAGAGAAAGAAAGAGAGAGAGAGAGAGAGAGAGAGAGAGAGGGAGAGGGAGAGGGAGAGGGAGAGAGGGAGGGAGAGAGAGAGAGAGAGAGAGGGAGAGAGAGAGAGAGAGAGGTGGAAATTGAGAAGGGATGAGAGGCACACATTCATAGAATATAAAGTTGAACAAAGAAATATATATGAGAGAAATATGGTGGAAGCTGGAATAAATGCCTGAAATATGTGATATAGCGAAATCTGGGTAAGCTGAACAAAATATGGTAAGAGTAGAAAGTTACATCACAAAAATATGGGGAAATGGATCATCAGACAGAGGGAGGTGGGTGTGCACCAGGGAGAAAATGAAATGTGGAGAAGATATAATATGTGTGAAAAGGGAGGACGGAGAGATAATAATCAATTACAATATAAATATAAGATAAATCTGATTATGAAATGAAATAAATACTGACAAGAAATAAGAACAATGTTTTATTTTTTTGCTTACAAACTATTTAAAATAAGCATGAACATCACCATCCTCCTCCTCCTCCTTATTATCAATCATTTTCATCATCATCATCATCATCATCATCATCATCCTCATCATCATCATCCTCCTCCTCCTCATCATCATCCTCCTCCTCCTCATCATCATCCTCATCATCCTCATCATCATCATCATCCTCATCATCATTATCATCCTCATCATCATCATCATCATCATCATCATCATCCTCCTCCTCATCATCATCCTCATCCTCCTCATCATCATCCTCATCATCATCCTCATCCTCATTATCATCATCATCATCATCATCATCCTCATCATCATCATCATCATCATCATCCTCCTCCTCCTCCTCCTCATCATCATCATCATCATCATCATCCTCATCATCATCATCATCCTCATCATCATCATCATCATCATTCTCATCATCATCATCATCCTCATCATCCTCCTCCTCCTCATCATCATCCTCATCCTCCTCATCATCATCCTCATCATCATCCTCATTATCATCATCATCATCATCATCATCATCATCCTCATCATCATCATCATCATCCTCCTCCTCCTCATCATCCTCATCATCATCATCATCCTCATCATCATCATCATCATCATCCTCATCATCATCATCATCATCATCATCATCATCATCATCCTCCTCATCATCATCCTCATCATCATCATCATCCTCCTCATCATCATCATCATCATCATCATCATCATCATCATCATCCTCATCATCATCATCATCATCATCATCATCATCATCCTCATCATCATCATCATCATCCTCCTCATCATCATCATCACTGAACTCAGAAATGTGTGTTTCATTATCATCATGATCAGCAGCAGTACCAGCAGCAGAAGAAACGTCATCTTCTATTCTTATTCATACATTTCAACAAGCCCACTTCCGACAGACTGCAAGTAGAAGTATCTACTCTTGAAAAATAAAAGTATCAACAAGAAGAAAAAAATCACCCATTTGATCTAGGAATTCCTTCTCCCCTTCTCCCCAAACACAAATGAAAACAACATTCTCATGGCCCAGTTTCTCACCTCACCTGCCAAACCTGACACCCTCCAAGACCCCTGACACCCACCAAAACCCCCGAAACTACCTCAAAGTACAAGGCCCCACTCTTCAAGACTGTCTTGCCATTCAAGATAACACACATCCACATCCTTGTTTTGTCCATCTGAACATCCGCTCACCCTCCTAAAACAACTCAGAAATGGAGATAAAGAAGAAGAAACGAGCAAAGGCAGCTGCAAGGAAGATAGCTTGTACCAAGTCCCAAGAGCGGCGGTGGCTCAGAAGACTTTCGGTGATGCAGGTGTTGATAAACCCCCCTCTGTAGTTGTCCCTGTTTCATAGAACTTGTTTTCAATAACAAGTTACAATAACTGTTATAAGCTACTGAAATGGTGGCATTTGATTGGCTGAGAACAAATTTGTCATCGAACTTTAGCATTTGTTATTGATAACAAGTTTTATGAAACAGGGCCCAGTTCTTACGTCTGGTAACTGAAGGGTTCAGCCAAGTGCCATGATTGTATATGATGCCTGATCCTTTTATTCATACAACAACAAAATCCTTCAGACATGTTTTGATTTCGACACTTGGGCAAGACTGAGAACTTTAAAAGTTAACTGCGTGGTATGTCACTTGCTCAGCAGTAATTCCATACTCTAACTGAATTCCTTACTTCAATCCTGGACACGACACTACACCTAACCCTAACCAGAAACAGTGCCCTAACCCTAACCCTACCCTCTAGACGAATCAACACCTGGAGTATTGTCACAGGAGAAAATGTCAGAGCACCAAGGAAAGTGAAGCACTAACATTCATTTGTTTGAAAAAAGTTGAAAGAAAAAAAGGACTTGCCTGATCAGGGCAAAACGTTTGTCTTCAAATACAACACAGACTTCTCTCTACAATTAACCGATTGACCATGCGTACAAACTTACAGCTGTCCAGTCATACCAGTGATGATTGATAACCCCTTCTTGATAATTGTCTATTATCAAATGATGCTAAAAGCTGTGTTTTGCTATACTTGTATAATAGTTTGTAATATGAAGTTTCATGATGCCAACATTCAAACTGAGAAAAAGTAGTGTTATTGATCCTTATATACCTGAAAGAAACATTTCACTTTTCTGAATGGGTAGGTATTATTTAAAAATTTGTAATGGCATGTTTCTAAAAATAGCTACTTAAATAATGTAGCGAAGGAAAGTAATTTTCATACCAGGTTTTGCATTACAGTAGGGTTAGGAATAGAGTTCCATTAAATCCTATTTTTTCAGAAACATGCCTCTACGGCTTATTAAATAATGCCTCCTGTCTGAATGGGGCCCCGAGTTGCACGCACCTGTGGTAGAGGGAGCTATCATCACGAGAATTCCCCGATGAAGCTAGGCACCTGTAAGACGATCTCTACGCCACGGGGAGGCGGAGATAAGGCGTGCGCTTGATCCTGCATTCCACGCTCATTGTAAACATCAACAAAGTCAGGCATCCCCGACTGGGAATTAATTGCTGATTCATAGCAAAGGGGATGAATGCAAAAGTGTTGATTGTCAAAGGGCACTGTTCGTAATAAGAGCTATTTATTGTACCCCGGTACTCAATTCTGACAATTTTGAGAATATGCATCGTATGATTTTCTTTCTTTCTTTCTTTTTTGGGCTAAGTACTTTGAACACTGAATAAGATCTGTTACACCCAAAACAATAAGAGAAACCTCTTTGCTTAAATGTTCTAAGTTTTTCCCAACATTCTAATCATACCACGTAGAAGACAACTTACATCTACCCTAGTGATTATGTAATAGATTATGCCTTATATTGAGGAAACAAGAGGTAAAAAGGAAATCAAGTAATGGCAGTAATATTATCATATCATCTTCTCTTTTTATTCATGTTGCTTTCTCCCTTTCCTGTCTATTGCGCACCATTTTCATTTCTTAATTCATTCATTCATTCATTTATTCATTTATTCATATTGACTTTTTAATTCATCAATTTATTAATTTATTAATTTATTTATCAATTTATTAATTAATTAATCTATTTATTGATTGATTGATTGATTGATTGATTGATTCAATCCTTATTATCATTATTATTATCATTATCAAATTATTGCTATTTTTTTATTCTTTTGGTGTGGGGGGGGGGGGGTGGTGGAGGGAACCATTCCGGTTAGCTACACCACTGGTAACAGATGTACAATGTTATAATCACCCTTGTTCTATGTCAAGTTTAATAATGCCAACAGGTGAATGTCCGTTGTTCAGTTAAACCTTCCTTGTTCCGTCTCAGGAAACCCTTCTATTCTTAGACCGAAAGGGATGTCCAAGTTCCCTTCATTTCATGCCGATTCATGCAAATGGAAGGTCAAGTCTCTAATATACACTCATGAGCATTTGTAGTGAGTGAATCAAGTGCTATTATTCTATGACACATACATTATATGATCCAGAAACAATTGCTTCACATACATTTCCTAACATACAAGTGTAACTCTTTTCAGATTGGGGCCTCGACACATACTGCTCCGACATTATCAATACTTTTATGATTATAGAGCAACTGAATCACTGGATGGGGGGGGGGGGGGGGGGTAGAGGTTCCATATAAAAAAAAATCTGAAATAAATCATGATGATTTTTGTGTATTCTGTTTGTAATTTACAAGGAAAATGAGGGAAAACCAAGGAAAGAGGGATAAAGACAAAAAAAGTCTCAAGTTCAAAGATCCAAAACCTATGACTAACGTATCCAGGGAGATAAGACTGTGACAATTCAGGGTAAAGCGGTATGACAAATTCAGCAACCTGTTGAATTATTCAAAGACGGAGACAAATGGGCCTATCAAAAACTAGACAAAAAGTGATTGCTTGCTTCCTAGTATTCTACTCAGAACAAAGAGAAAGAAAATATCTGTCCTCCATACCAAACAAAAATCTAAAATCCTAGCTAAGTTCACATAAAAGTCTGTTAACATTAAAGTTTACATAGCACGTGGTTTTAAACTTTGAGGGTGTCTTATGCACAAGGACTACATAGACACACATTTAAAAACTCTATGTTCACTTGAAAAATAGAGATTATTAAACCAAGAGCCATCTTATGGTTAGCACTGTTACACTCAATGTTTCTGTTCCGTGTGAATCTGCGTCAGTGTTGCAGCCATTGCTTAAAACTTTATAGTTTTGCAAACCTAACATTTAAAACTATGATGCTCCCTCGTGCACAAAGCTACTGTCTTTAATGTCAATTTTGAATAAGGATGGATCTCAAAAATGATGATTCACAAACATTAAACCATCTGAACCTTGTAGTGGAACAGCAAAATGTTCTTTCGACTAAAAACATGTGGCGGAACACTTGGCTACACTTCTCAGCACCAAAAGTGACATGTGATTTGGGAGTTCCGCACATTTTTGTCTAGACTACCGGTAGACAGATCTCTGGGGGAACCCTTCCAGAGACTCTCCCATAAATATGTGCGGAAATGGGACACATTAAGTATTTGATGAGATAAATCATCTCTGCACCAAGACATCATCACTCTGTGGTAGCTGATTTTTCATAATTATTGTAAAGAGAAATACAAGAGTATTACCGTATTTAAAAAGAAGATGAAAAATAACACTCCTCATTAAAATAACGATAGGAATTAACAACTTGACTACGACACAGTGTCAATACAAATATGATCAAATGAAACAGTAAAATTAACAGATGAAGAAACAAAGTGATTAATGTGATTGTGTGGGATGTGTAGTAAGCTATGCCTGTCTTAATGGAGTGACTTATAATCTGTCCCCTTTGTTTTGACCATAATATTTTCTTGAGAATTCCAAGAGAACTCAAGTATTAATGATTCATGACAAAACAATGAATTAACCCTCCCACTGCCTTCAAAACATAAGATATTTCTTAACCAACTGATTCACAAAGCCTTCTTTTTGAAGGGCAAGCATTAGATGTAAGAAAATTACACCAAAAACGCCCCAAATAGCTAAATTGCATTCAAGTTTACAAATATGTATCACATAGAAAGATTTTGTAAGGCATGAGTTCTATTGTGTTTTTTTGTTTCCTTTTTTCTTTTCGTTATTGTCCGTCTGTCTTTTTTTTTTCTTCTTCCTTTTTATGATTTCTTTAAAAAAAAGATGTTTCTTAACAACTGATTCACAAGGCATTGAACATAAAAAAATTACATCAAAACGCCCCAAATAGCTAAATTGGCATCAAGTTGACAAATATTTACATGTATCACATGGAAAGATTTTGTAAGACATTGTGTTCTACTTATTTTTCTATTTTCTTTTTTCTTTATTGTCTGTCTGTCTTTTTTTTTTCTTCTTCCTTTTCATGATTTCTTTTAAAAAAAGTAGATTTTCTTAACTAACTGATTCACAAAGCCTTTTTTTTAACGGGCAAGGCACTAAACATAAGAAGATTACACCCAAAACGCCCCAAATAGCTAAATTAATTAACTCAAGGTTTATCACTTTGGCAATGTCTGCTAATAGCAGATAAATGGGACTACAGTAAATCAACTATCAATTATTCATTCCATTGTTAAAATAGTTTCAAAATCTTTTAGAACATCAGCATATAAGCTAGGATTAAACCAGTATTATGCAGGATCATGTGGATGAATAAAAAAAAACTGATTTTTGGCAACGTGTCGAAAATTTGTCACTGTCGGCTGTTCTCGAACGCTATTTAGTCAGCGTGAATAAGAGATTTGTGGTGATGTAAGAACCTCAACAACTATTTACTGCATTAATCAGCAACAGACTCTGGGTAGCGAGGACTTTTCAAGAAAGAAAATCCCCGGTTAAAGAGAGTATTCAGTCTGAATTCTGCCTTAAAGTGGGGCTTAATCTTATGCGAAGGGTAATTTCTTTTATACGAGGTAAGTTTGACTGAATGATCACAAACTAGTTTATAAGAGGAATGTTGCAATGCCTAGCGATGATCAAAGATCAACAACTTAAAAATATGTGAAGGTATATACATAAATACATTTCAAGTTCAAGTTCAAGTTTTATTTATCTTTCTTTCATAACACACTTTACAAATATCCCCAGTTAAAGAGAGTATTTAGTCATTTAGGAAATTATGAATATGATTACAGGCCTGCATAATTATTGTCTATTAGTATCAGCCCTAACTACTTCCAGCATGTACTCCCTGGGGGTGTTTCACAGAGACTAAGTTCGATTTGAGTTGGACCTAGTTGGACTAGGGTACGTTTATGCTCAATTTTGAAGGCAGAATGAGCGATTTTAAACGCTCATTGTAATCGCAGTTCCACGGTGTACTGTTTATGCTCACTTCTCTGGCTCCTCTAGGCATGATTCTGGCTCAGAGCCAGAATCATGCCTGGAGGAGCCAAAGAAGTGCAGTGCAGAGTCTGCAGCTGGATTTCGCAAACCTGCACTGCGCATGCTACGTTGACTCCATTTAAACACGTTTACAAATGATTGTGCGTTTATGCTTCCCAGAATCGCTGATCCAAAACGTACCTTTTTGTGAGTTTACGATAATCATTGATTTTCTGTGATTCTACAAAAACTGAGAAACGACGCTCAACAAATGCCTCATTCTGGCCAGAAAAAGTTGAGCATAAACGTACCCTTAACTATGACAGGCTGTTCATGCCACTATAGTCTCTATAGGGAGATACAAAACCATGGTCACAAATCTACAGAATTTACATTTTTGATAATTCAATATGGAAGGAACAAATATTATCTAAATATCATAATGGTGAGAGCAAACAGTGGCATGAACAGCCTACCATAGTCAAGTCCAACTTAAAGTCGATCTTAGTCTTTGTGAAACACTCCCCTGGAGTCTCTGCTGCAGTTACATTCGGAAACTCAACACATTTTCCCCAGCCCGACTGATAACATTTCCCTGCCAAATTTCATTATTCTTGTTTTTTCCTCAAAAAAAGCTTAACATGGAAACTAAGAGACATGTGGAGAAAATTTGAAGAATCATAATCAACTCAATGATGTGTCTCAGATAGTGCCACCTTGAAAGTGAGAGTACTTACCAGGATAAAAAGTCTCTTCACAAAATAAAGGCGACATAAAGGCAAATCTTGTTGCACAGTATCCTTTTGAAGCCAAGGTCATGCAATGTCGGTCTTGTCTGGATCAGAAAACTTTTTGAGGGTTCAATAGACCCATGGTCCACTAGTTGGCTACGGCCTTTATAACCGGTAAACGATAGCCTTTGACACTAAATCCAATGAGGCCGACACTGTTGGTCTTATTACGGGCCTTCTGACAACCTTGTACATGGTTCACTAGACTGATAGCCCACAAGACTGACAGACTATTAAAGAGACTGTCATTGTTGTCTCTTGGATGTACTAACCACTTTAATGCAGGTTCACTAGACCGACAACCACAAGACCAACTTGTTGGCTGCTGGTCCCATGGACAGATAGTCATTGGAAACTTACAGAACTTTCGTCCATGACCTTGACAAAAGGATGATGGGCAACCCCAGAACAGACACCTTTGGCATCCGTTACGGTAGCAGAGGTCACATCAGTCAGGGCTCGAAAACCTGGGGGTACATCACTCCGCTCAGATTGACTCCTGACCCCCATAACAGGGACCCATTTGCATGATCCCCAGACCAATTATGAGTGGACCAAGCAATAGAAACTATTAGCCTTTTTAACCTGTACGAAATACTCATAAGTCATAACTCATGATACATGAGTAACCAATGAATTACAACACATCAATGTGACGTTAATGGTCTCATGACAGAGCAAATCGAGTCGCAGGTAATGACCGAGTTCACCCCAATATGAAGGGTCACCCAGAGTTCTGACATCCATCTGTTCCTAAGAACAGGTGAAACAATTAGTTCCAGCTGATCAAGACAAAGAGATCTACAAAAAAAATCTTTAAATCTTCCAAACGTCAGCCTTAGAGTCACTTAGATGTCAAAACAAACCCCAACCCCAAATGGCTCATCAAACTAATCAGACACCTACGCAAATCAAGCGGTCATGGAGTTATTTTCATAGCAATTTCTCTCAAGACTTAATCCGGGGCGCTACGCCGCGACTCAAGACACACAATCACGGGCAGAGCAACCTACGTCAATTGTCCAGGCATCGCCAGGGTTCTCATATCCTGCGATTTAGCCCTTTGCGTCTTTGATCTCCCGACAACTGATGGGTGCTAGAAGCAATTGATTGCTTGAGAGGGAGATGGACCTTACTCCAAGAAAACAGATCTTAAGTCTTTAATGGTCATGATTACCCCATGGAACATATACAGCTCGACCGGATGCACCTGCTATTGCAATATTTATATATGCCTTTCTGTTGATTTTTTAATCTCAATTCATGTTTGTTATAATGTTGTATTATGTGACTTGATTTGCCAATAAAATAATAATAATAACACTGGGATTTCCCTGACACTTGCATGAATAGTTAAGTGTCGATCCTGAACATGAAGAGTTGATGACAGGCCTGGGTGGTGCATCTGATACAAACAGAATCCCAAACCTTCTGAATGAAAGTCAAGTCATAAATCACTGCACCAACGACACACTTCAATGACTGAGCCAATTTATTGAACACTCTTAAATTTATCAACAAAATTGCATAATATTATGATTTTTTATCCATGTAACTAAAATACTGTTTTGATGGAGTTAGAGCCTTCTTCCTGTAATATATTCCATTGATCAGGGTCTAAGATGCTTTAATTCGCACTTCCCCTCTCATATCTAATATCCCCTTACAGAAGGACATAATACAATTTTGACTAGTAAAAATGAAACGTCACGGATGCTTCCTACTGCGGGTAGTGATCATAAGTGTGATAGGTTAACCTCGGGGGTGACCTGGTTTTCACTGTGTACTTGGAAAAAAACCTGGAACGTTTCTTAGAATGTGAAGAAAAATATCTAGAATACGGGTACGTAGCCTGAGATCTATTCAGGGAGTAAGGAGTAACATACCGGTATTTACAAGTGAACGACTGATTTGGTGTAAGCCTGGTACATAGCTTGATATAGAATTAAAATTTCTTATCCAGAAATGCAAATGGGATTACTTAATTCACACTTACTCTTTTAAAAACATGACTTGAACAAATAATAAATATGGAAAAACCTTCCCACTTCAAGAGAAAGTTTCAAAAGGCAAAACCCCTGCACTGTATGTTAAGAAGAGAAAATGCCAGGAAAAATAGATCAAATGCCCTCAGTTATACATGATTTCTCCTCATTAAGCTCAGGAAAGTGTAAATGCCTGCGCTTTCCATACGTCAGACCCACTTGTCCTTCTTTCCTCTCCAATTTACACTCAAAATAGATTTGTCTAAAAATGGACGTTTGTAGAAACTTAATTACAGGAACATGCATACTCCTAGGAGGAGTTAGATGTACAGGATATTATGCTACAAAACTGCCCACCCAATGTCTCCCCCGCCTAATAGTTGCCTCAATCTCAACTTGAAGCACCTTTTGAATTTTGAAATGTTAGACAAAATACAGTAACGTTATGGTTATCATACATGTAGCACTTTGTCCCCTAGTTGATTGGTGTATATCTGTGAAACACATTGCAATTGTTTTGAGAGTAGGATATATAATGTCAACGTAAACATATCTGTGTTTAATTCAATTCTAGTCAAATTTGATTTTGCAGACTGCCCTCACCCCACCCTCCATTAAAAAGTATGACAGGGAAGCTTTGAGAGAAAAACAAACAAATATTAGAACTTCTGCTGGCTATACAAGAAGTCATCATCATGTGATTTGAGAGTTCCGCACATTTTCTCCAGACTAGACAGATTTCTTGACGAACCCTTGAAGGAGAGTCTCCCATAACTTTGTGCGAAAAAGAGAGACGATAATTAAGGAGAAGAAAGTATAGTGCAAAATATAATATATATGAACACAAAAGACAAGCAGGAATATTGAAGAGAACCAAGCTAAATTTATTTAAAAAGTAAGCAAAAGTATCATTTCAGTTAGCGTATGAGTGATATATCATTTTAGTAATTTTTGTGACATAGCAAAGGTGAAGTTACATAAAGTCAAGGGCACATTCTCACTTTCTTGACATTGAGAATTTAAGAGCTTGAGAAAGTGAGAAAGCGCCCCTCCCTTTATTTTCGGGGTGGTCTGGCGAATGACGGCATGGTCTATGTTTAGCTGGGTGAATCCCTAAGGAAGGGTACAGGACGAGACTGATAGATAGCCCAAGGTTACATGAAAGCTTGCTGATGATGACGACAGGGGCTGTCAAGTTTGAAAGGTGAAGAGTGAAGAGGTACTGGTACTCTCAAACGAGGGTATACAAGTGAAAAGCCACTATCAAATGAGGGCACAAGAGTGAAAAGCTACTGTTTGATGGGGGCACATCAAAGTGAAAAGCTACTGTTTGATGGGGCACAGCAAAGTGAAAAGCTAGTGTTTGGTGAGCAGAGTGAAAAGCTACTGTTTGATGGGGGCACAAGAGTGAAAAGCTAGTGTTTGATGAGGGCACAGTAAAGTGAAAAGCTACTGTTTGATGGGGCACAGCAAAGTGAAAAGCTACTATTTGATGGGGCACATCAAGGTGAAAAGGTAGTGTTTGGTGAGCAGAGTGAAAAGCTACTGTTTGATGGGGGCACAGCAAAGTGAAAAGCTACTGTTTAATGGGGGCACAAGAGTGAAAAGCTAGTGTCTGATGGGGGGCACAAGAGTGAAAAGCTACTGTTTGATGGGGACACAAGAGTGAAAAGCTACTGTTTGATGGGGGCACAAGAAGTGAAAAGCTATCGTTTGATGGGGGCACATCAAAGTGAAAAGGTAGTGTTTGATGGGGGCGCAATAGTGAAAAGCTACTGTTTGATGGGGGCACATCAGAGTGAAAAGCTAGTGTTTGATGGGGGCACAGCAAAGTGAAAAGCTACTGTTTGATGAGGCACAGCAAAGTGAAAAGGTAGTGTTTGATGGAGCACAACAAATTCATTGACAGGTAAATCACAGTAACCCGAAACAGGGTGAAAAATTGCTGCTTTATAATTGCAAATTAGAGTAAATAAGTAAATGTTTGATGGGGTACAACAGAGATGAAAACTACTACCACACAAGGACATGCACAATTATTAAGCAGAGTGCATGAAAAGTCAGGGTTAAATGAAGGCACAATTGTGAAAAGGGCACATCAGAGTGAAAAGCCACTTTAACAAGGACAGAACTGAGCTCCATCTCAGACAAGACTGGGAGGCCCGTGCATGAAGTAAGCTATTTTTAATATATTCATAAATCTTGGATTTCCTAGGCTTGGGTGTGCAAAGAATAGCAACTTTAAAAGGTTAATGGTTAAGACCCTGACCTAAAATGCGGGAGGCGCAAGAAACAATTAACTTCCTATTTTTAACATCTCGCATCTTTTAGTGTACTGCTTTAAAATTGTACATAATGAAATCAATGGGGAAGAGAGATCTTTAATGGGGTATAGGGATGGATGGGTGTACTGGTACTTTATTGAGATAGGGAACAAAGAGCACACAAAATATACCTTTAGTTTAATCCACACTGCTTTAATTAATGAGGTCACACATATTATTATTATTTGTACATTCTAGTATTTCATGTTAAACATTTTTCTTGTTGTTATTCATGTATTTTTTATGTTGCAGCAGTTCTTCATTGTAAAGCAATTTAATAACCGAATGACCATACCCTGCTTTATAAAGAAGACGTGAATAAATAAATGATAAACAATTCACACAGACATTATTATCACGAAACCCTGACTAAACACTATTTGAAAACACTATTTGAAAACACCTTAGAAATCTTGTTTTCTGACTGAAA
>JAVYIG010015070.1:0-38064 GCA_035222895.1 Strongylocentrotus droebachiensis | reverse complement strand
GGCCTACGTTTTCTAGCGAACCATGTTCTCTCCCCGATTTCACAAAGGACAGGATTCTTTTAGAGCAATGATTACAATTTACAAAGGCATTTTCTGAAGATATAATTGCGATCTCGACATGGTGTGTGCGATATAAAAAATATATGGCCAGTGGTACATATGCTAACAATAATATGCACAATAATGGAGCTTTGAAACTCAAAAGCAAAATGTGTATAGAGTTTTTCCTCCTTTTCTTCTTTCATATTGTCCGATTCAATATGATGTCTACATGATTTGATCATTTATTTTTCAAACGGACTTGCTCATGTGAGTTTACCGCGAATAAAATTATTTCCATCAAATTCAATCAAAATCGATCTATTGTGTAATTTTTTTCATTTTTTACATCTGCCATTATTTTGTGTCTCTATCTATCTCTTTCTCCCTCGTTGACTCAACCAATGTCTTTAAAAAGTAAGCAATTTTAATAATAACAATAATAGCGCATATCACATTGCAACGTCCCTACGAGCTTCCAAAGAGCTTTGAGATTTGAAATAAATGTCGGTTTTATGGTATTTTAATATTGTTTAAAGTGAACCGGTAACACTGTTGAAGGTTGATAAAAAAAAAGGAGGGTAATTTTTGTATGAAATGTTACTTATAATATTCCTTCTACTGTACTAACCCTCTAACATGCCAAAAAATCCTGAAAAAAAAATCTCAAACCGCAAAGAATCTTTGACGGCATCAACGTGCAACCCCCTCTTAGTCTTACGATAAATTCTCCCAACCAATTTCTGAATTTTCCAAATCATTTTTTCCGTAAAATTATGACATAAAACAGGCGTTAAAAATACGTCATTACTGAAATGTGTGGAATGGTATATAGTGCCAATGCAATGCTTTGTGATGATTTACTTTCACCTAAAATTGAATTATATTATAATAATATAGTTGGGAGAATTAAGGAATCGATCAGATAAGTTTTTCCAAATTGTTATCATTAATATTGGTCTGTATTAACTTAAACTTTCAGATTATCTTTAATTGGACATTTAGCATTAAAGTCACTACCTTAGCACTATTTTCTCTCATCTGAACAATGTTACCAAGTCCCTTTAAACTATGGAATGTTACTCGTTAATTTAATATGATTCATCAAGTGGCATTGGTTTGAAAACTAATTTCTTCTTTATTATGGCAGTAAGATGCTCATTCGTCTTCAAATTCTATGAGATATCATCAAATATCTGCGACTTCCAGAAACTCATTAAAACATTTAATTTAGGTTATTACTTTTTTTTCAAAACATCCAAGTGAAAGTTTTATGTAAAAAAAAATCAATTATTTCACTACAAGGTTTTATGTTTGATTAAAAAATCCATGACTAATAATTACTTCCCTCTGATTTGAAAATACTCCCGGAGATTAATCGTCCTCTCTTTCGAATTTCTAATGTCTCTCAGGTCGAATTATGTCACTATAAGGTTTCATGTTACTCCAAGTCACTCGAAATGTACTAATGCATCATTAAGAAGAAAAAAGCGGTCACAAAATTTTGCCTCTGCTATTATTCTCAAAAATTCAATAAATGACTGCCAAAAAAGAATTGATTAATATTTACCTCCCGCTGACTTTAATTAACTCCCGAAGATTAATCGTCCTCTCTGTCGAATTTCTGATTCTTCCCAGGTAAAATGTCAAAGGCTTATTAGTTGACTTTAATATTTGATGTGAAGATCATGTGACGAAAGTCGACTAAAATACTCAGCTGCAAAATAAGTTGAGCAAGAAAAGAGCTGAAGAGAACTTTTTTTTTAAATGGTATCTCTTGGTTTAGTATGAATCGTCATTTCTTGAAAGATGTAGATGTTGCCTCATATCTGACCCATTATAAAGTGAGTCAGAATTGCTCACAACTCCGTAATACATGAACGATAATATGCATAGGTAATATAGCCATCTTTAGTATTTCTAAATTTTAGACCACTTTGATAAAAAAAGACAGCCATGCGCATGCGCATCCGATAAATTTCATTTCAAAATGAAGTAGACTGGCGTATGGGAAAAGCGTGATGGAAAGTTTAAGGTCAAGAGATGGAAAAAGTCAAAAAGCGACAGATGTATTGTAGGATGTAAATAAAGAAAATGTTCCAATTCCTTTCAACTTTTTAAAGATTGTCAAATACTGTACTCATATTAAAGTGGATAATTTACATCATTAATCTGACATTTTCATTCAATTCCTCCAATATGACCTTTGACGTCATTTCCTCTGCGTCCCTATCACCCTCTTTCCATTCCTCATTTTCATGATGTTACAGGCTTATTTCTTTCTTTCTTCTTATCACTACTTATCTTTTGTCTTTATTTTTTCTTCTCTCTCATTCTTGACCTTCTTATTCTAATCTTCTTTCTTTCTTTATAAAGAATATCTTGTACTTTAAAAACCTACTTTTTACTACGGCTAATGCTATTTGAAAAAATGTAATCGGATTTTGAGGAATCATTTTTAAGTATTTGTATGCACGGTTTATACTACCGGTGCATGTCTATAGGTCATGAATGAAGAGATTTGGTCGTTGCAATGTAGGTTGTTTCTTTACAGCTTACATTTTTTGTTATGCCATAGCATTTAACTTTTAGAAATAATAATCTTCTTACATCAGACACAAAGTTAAATCAATCGGAATCCTTCGTTTTACGAGGACAATCTTTATCACTGGCACATTCTGTTGACAACCATGGTCAAACGTGACAAGCAAAGAAGCTCTCTCTCGCATGCGCACGCACACACACACGAACACACGCAACACACACGCACACACACAACAATCAAGAAGTTTGGCTATATTTAATAAAGAAATAAAAAGTTTAGTTTGAAATGTTATGACAGAGATAATATACACTGGAGGACCTGGGAAGGGGTAGCGGGAGGAGTTGGTAGTATCGAGGGGGTGGGGAGGGTGGTCGAGGTTAAGGGGATCGATAAGGGGGGGGGGGGGGTAGTGTATTGGTAAATTACTATGATTTTTATAAACATTGATATTGTATGTAAATTAATATGATTTTTGCTTTTGGACCCCATGGAAGAACAGGATCATTTTGAAATGGGCTATCCAACCGTTTGTCTATACTTGACACATTTACTTACTTTCTTATCGTTTGAAATGTGTTTTATATGTATGTCTTTTAAACGTGTATGTATATATGGATTTCGGAAATAAAAACAAACAAACAAACACACACACACACACGCACACACACATACACACACACATGATATATATATTTATAAATATATGTAATGCTCTCTATTTCTTTCTAGGCATCTTTATTCCCACTGATCCATGGACGTCGCTATAGAGTATAGAGGCTGTGTGACAATCCCCCACATGTGCCCTCTCCCTCTTTTTGTGAACATTTTCTATAGGTGTTGTTG
Organism: Strongylocentrotus droebachiensis; assembly: GCA_035222895.1. NCBI lineage: Eukaryota > Metazoa > Echinodermata > Echinoidea > Camarodonta > Strongylocentrotidae > Strongylocentrotus > Strongylocentrotus droebachiensis. Next base: position 34,637 of record JAVYIG010015070.1, on the reverse strand, counting down.
TTGAGTGGTTTAATCACTTGGCTGGAAATGCAAAGGTCGTGGGTTCGATCACCGTCACGGCACTTATGTAGCTAGAATGCTCCCCAGGGAGTGAAGATGGTAACGTTTCACATATCTTGTTCAGCATTCCTATTCCTTCCTTCTCTGATTTTGTTCCTGTTTTTCATTGAAGGGGTGTCTTCCTATTTATTTATTTTTGGTGTCATTTTGAAGGTAGTAAATTTGATGTACAAAATTGGCTAATACAGAACTGAACTAAACACTAAAGTCTCTCACCTTCCCCGCTCTTACATCCTGTTCTGTGTTATATTTATCATCCCCTTACACATTCCTCCCCCTCTCCCCTCTCTCTCTCTCTCTCTCTCTCTCTTTCTTTCTCTCTCATTCTCCCTCACTCTCTTTCTCCCTCCCCTTTTCTCCTTCCGCCTCCCTTTCTATTCATTGTCTTCCTCTCTCTCTCTCTCTCACACACCTTCTTTCTGCCTCCATATCTGTGTTTATCTGTCCGCGATCTGGAAAATGCAGTATAATTATGACGTTTTCAAAAGACCATTACCAATCGACAATAATAATTTCACCTTACCATAGATTCATTGACCTTCGACTTCCGCTGGAGATCAGTTTTTAGTTTTGAATGCGGCCAACAATTTTTAGAAGGTTTTTCTCTTTTTTTACCCAATTTCTCTCATTTGCTGAGATGACCGTCGGTTTTATCTCCTCACTCTAATCGTCCGATCGATAATCTGCTTATGGTTCCTATACAAACATTTACATTTGGTCTTTGGAAGAATTTTGTATCTATACATTCTCGTCTTTTAAGAAGAAGAAATATTAAAGAGCCGCGTTTCCTTCTGTATAGGGTATCATTTAGTTATAACTTGGAGTGGTGTATCGGTTGTATCTACTGAATATTTTCCCCTGCTCTCTCTCTCTCTCTCTCTCTCTCTCTCTTCCTATCCCTCACTTTCTAACTCGTTCTCTATGTTACCATGCTGACGAAGGTAACATTTAGAAAATGGATTTTAAAAACCGCAATGAAGCGTTCCTTTTGCAATTTTTTTTACTTTCTTTTACTCCTGTTAAATTCAATTTACAAAAAATTAGTATGAAACGTTACGTCATCAAATGAATTTACAAACTAATAAAATAAATATAATTCATTAATATATTCTAAAACAAGTATTCTAATGTGCATACATTGTGTGAGGGTAAGCCTGAATCCTATGACCGGGGTAATAATATATATATATGTAAAGCGCTTTGAGAGGGCTTTCGGTCCTGAAAAGCGCTATATAAGAACTAGCTAATATTATTATTATTATTCCATTTTCCGTTATCAATATTATATTCTAGTAAATTAGTTTTACTTTTATATGGGAATTAATCTGTAGAAATTTGTGAGCATGAAATCATATTTTTGTTTGAATTAGCTCTTAGACTCGCCAGGCTATTTTGCGCTTTAAAATTCCACCTTTATTATTAGTAGTGTTATTATCATTATCATCATCATCATTAGCATAATTATCGAATCCTAGACTTTTAGTCGATTTTAAAGCAATAATAAGCCTGTTAAAAGCAAGAAACGAGCTAACTCTAATGCATGTATGGGTGAACGCCCTTCTACTCAATAAGAACAGTATCAATACGTTATTATACACCCTGTGTAGCCTAATCTGTAGGTATACAGCTCTTCTTGGGAGTTCTGCGGATATCATTACCTCAGCATTGTCAACTATCAATCTAATATAGTTGGGTCGAAAGGGACACAAACAAATGATTTTTTATATGATTTGATTTGATTTCTGCATTTTTCCAAAACAACTGAACAAAAAAGAACATGTAAACGTAAGGTATGATACAAATATGCAAACAAGAATAACTTCATGTCATAATGTGATTAACATATATACATAAAATAACGAACTTAATATGTATATAATATATTAATATGAATTTAAAGTATTTTCCTAACTATCTGTAGAAAAAGATTACGTGTTGGTAAGTAAGGAAACATGATTTCAGCAAAGGTAAAAAAGAGGAAGATTGGTGATTAATTGGCGACCATAAACTGTACGCGATGAGGACAAAAAAGCCAAACGTTTTTTTTTTAATGAAAGGGGATGCATGTAATTTACGTCCAGCACAAACTATTAATTAAATAAGCGTGCAGCACGATTCTGGATGCTCTCGATTTCTTTCCATGCCTTTAGCAGAGAGAACAGCAAATACCTCAACATGAAATATACGATTGAGACGAGCAGTCTCGCATCTTTAAAGCTTTCTTTTCAGAAAAGAAAATCAATTTTACAAGAATAACAATCGACGGTTAAACGATAAATGGTAACTATTTCTATCCCTCTGCCAGAACAGCAAATACGTCAACATGACAAATACGATTGAGACGAGAAGTCTCGCATCTTTACAGGTTTCTTTTCAGAAAAGAAAATCAATTTTACAAGAATAACAATCGAGATTTGGACGATACATGGTAACCATTGATACCGCTCTGCCGGATATCTTGGTTAGTCGCAAATAAGCCTGACAAGTAATTGAATATTTTTCTCCCTGAGAGAATTATTCATAAATCGTATATCCTCTATAAGAGATCTTCCCTGAACGCCTGCTTGTATTGATTTTTTAAAAATTAGCTTTCATGTTTTTCTCATGATAAACAAGGATGTATTTGTCACTGCGAATAGATTGCGCTGTAAAGGGAGGGATGAATGCATGTGTAAATGAAATAGAAACAACGTACAAACTCAATCACACAAATAATAATAACTAAAATAAGTGAGAGATAAAGCGCGAGTATTTGCCGATAAAAAGGGAACGGGTTCGTCTCTACTCTGGGCACGTGTTTTGTCTTTCTGTTCTTTTCTTTGCTTGCTTTTAGTTTTTACTGTCACTATCACCTCCATCATTCACTGAATCGATTTCCGTGGATTTATGAATCTGTAACTGCGCTTTATATTTTCGATGTGTGTTAATCTTTGAATCTTTTCGTGGTTTATCCGCTGATTGTTATTTCAATTTCTTTTATGAATTAAGTGAAGTCCGTAATAAGAATACAAGACAATCTCTTAGACGTGATCTTGTAATCCCCGAATGCCACACTTAGCATCAAAAGCATTCATTACGCTACGACAGTCATTTATTATGGAATAATTTACCAGTTTTAGCATGAACTAACAAAACAAAAACACTTGACTCATTCTTACCTACCTTAAGAATGTATTTCTATGTTCATATTGCAAAGAAAACTGTAACTTAACCTTTAATTTTTCTTGACATTAATTTCGAATTTATGTAATGTGATTTTCAATTGACTTCAACTGACTGGCTAGTTTTGTTTTGTAAAATTATTGCACACCGCCCCTTAATATTTGTTATAATATCATGTTTATAACTACTCTTCTTTAATTTGAAAATCTGTCTCAGGATTGACCATTTTTTAAATTCCCATTTCCCAAATTTAGCTACAGCTAGTCCATGAAACCTACAATGTCGATCGGGGCGCCTTCTGAAAAATTTCTTGATTGTTCATTAGACCGACCGCCAATAAGACAACCCACGAGACCGACATTTATATATTTTCCCTTGTGTATTTGTTTGTATGTTCGGTCTAAGGGGCTTTGGTCTCGCGAAACTTTTGAAGACGTCGGTCTGGTGGCATGTTGGTATATATGGATGACCCCCCCCCCCCCCTAAAACGTTGTGTCTGTATATGCAAGACGTAGAGTATTCCTTATTAAAAACATACACTTTAGATAAGGCTTTCATTTTAAATTTAATGCACAGACGCACAATTCCTTGACGCATGTCGGGTGCATATGGCGTAGCTCGTGGTTTCGCAGTTGTTCGAAAATCGATGTTGTTGAGGTTAATTACCTTTAAGTCACTTTTATCACATTTTAAATGATTTTATCGCTATCGTGATTATTTTATTTATTGATTTTTTTTCTAATACAGAGAATACAACTCCAGATCACACATTAATAGAAAACAACAAAAGGAACTCGATTAACTTACCTTATGAAGAAGAAGGGTCGGGAGAGGAATGTAAACACCTAGCCCATCAACGATGCGTGATGATCCAGCAGACGACTACGACATCGATGGTGACTTTCGTCGTGTAGGACTGCGAAGCACCTTTCGACTGTAATAGCAACAGGATGCAGAGTGAAACATGTACATTGAAAGAACCAATTGACAGAAGAATTGCCTCGAGAAGCCGGAGGAATCAGAACGGAAAGAAGGGAATAGATGGAATGGTCTGACGAGGACGGATGTCACGAAGTCATTAGCGGCAAGAGTGATGATAATGTTGAATAGGCTGGTACGGGTAGGGAGCGCTGGAACATGGAGAACGAAGAAAACTAAAGTGTTCCTGGGGGTGTTTCACAAAGACTAAGATTGACTTTAGGTTGGACTTAACTATGGCAGGCTGTTCATGCCACTGTTTTCTCTCACCATTTACTGACATCGGTCTCTCAAGGGACGTACAAATCATGGTCACATATCTAAAGAATTAAAGCAAAGTTATTGTTCGTTATTGAAGGAAAAATATCGTCTTTAGATCATAATTGAGAGACCAATAGTGGGTGCAACCACTAGCATGAAGGGCCTGTCCTATTTATGTCTTCAAGTCAATCTTAGCCTTTGTGAAACACTCCCCAGGTGATGCCGAATAACGCGAGAAGGCCGTAGGTCGTGCCAATAACGCGATAAGACCGTAGGCGGGCGTTCGAACAGCGCGATAAGGCTGTAGACCGTGCGAACGAAGGCGTTGTTTTCGATTCCAAACGTAGGACACCCTTATCCAAATCGTCTTCGAAGATTGACTAGCGACGACGGCATACCTGTATAGATCATTTCGACGTTAATACTGCAAATTTGGCCGCAATTTAATTCCGATGTGTGCTGGTAAATCTTAGTTTAAAAGAATTTGCCAAAGATTTCAAGTCAAAAAGCAATCTACCAAGGATTGCTCGACTTGCAGTATACCGTTTTTCGCTTGTATGTAATTTCCAAATAAAAACACAATAAGCTGAATGGTATTAGCCTACCCAAGGGCCGTTATAACACTCTGAGAGCATTATTAAGTTCAGTTGTCATGGTTTTATCTAAGGAAAATAATATAAGTTTAGGTATGCCCTTAAAACTGACTTATTCCACATATCCTAGCAACTCAGTAACATGTTTTTTTTCTTGCTTTCTTTTCTTTTTCTTCCCAAGCGATTTGGAATGATGTATTATGAGCTATACAAAAATGGCTTATCGTCATTATTATTAGAAGTACTAATAATAATAGTAGTAGTAGTAGTAGTAGTAGTAGTAGTAGAAGTAGTAGTAGTAGTAGTAGAAGAAGTAGTAGTAGTATAGTAGTAGTAGAAGTAGTAGTAGTAGTAGTAGTAGCAGTATTTTCTCATTATTTTGATTGTTTCTATTATTATTTGTATTGTTATCATAATTGTTATCCTTATTATTGTCATCATCGGACACTTTTTTTTTTTTTTTTTTTTTTGGTCTCGAGATTTCAAAATTTGACATTTTTCTTCGTTGGGGGGGGGGGGGTAAGGTCACCTTATTTAGGTTAGCCGTGGGTATAATTTTTTTTGTTTTTTTGTTTAATAATAAAAAAAAAAAAAAAAAAAAAAAAAAAGGGGGGGGTTTTAGGTTTTTTTAGGGGGGTTTACATACATAAAAATACCAAAGGGGGGGGTTGAACCCCCAACCCCCCCCCCCCTGCGTACGCCCCTGGATCAACATGAGATTAAACAAACAATATCAGTAGACTTTAAAAAGGCAGTTACAATCATAATACATTTACATTAATACTGCAATATTTGATTTGATTTTTTTATTTCTGCATTTCTCCAAATATAATAAATGAATACCAAAGAACATAAAAACGTAAGGTATAATACAAAATATACAAACAATGATAACTTCATGTCAAAATGATTTTTTTTTTTTTTTTACATATATACATATAATAACGAAACTTAATATTTCTATTACATATTATTATAGATTTAAAGTATTATCCGAAGTATCTGTGGAAAAATTGCAAGAGACCGCAATCATAAGCGATGCTTGACCAGGAGGGCGGCCTCAGAAAAATTCGTAAGATAAATTTGAAAACGAAATTTTATTTAAACGATCTTTGTGTATGAGTTTGTGAGTGTGTTGTGTGCGTGTATACTGTGTGTGCGTGGGTGTGTGTGGGTGCATGTGCGCGCGAGCGTGGGTGTATGTATGTGTGTGTAGCGAATAGTGGATGTGCACGTAGCTCTGTGTTGTATGGTGGAGTGGAAACTTGAAACGTTGTCGCACTTATACCATTCAATTTAATATATATTCTTCAAGTGATATGAAACAACATTCTAAACATTCTAAATGCTAAATTCTAAAGCCCCTAGAGCTTAATGGGTGGGAGCCCGAATTCGCCAAAAATTTAATGGCAAAATTTCACTTAAATTGTAAATTGTATCATAATCATCAATGTGAAAGAGGATGTCAATTAAGACACATTTCCCCCGACAAAAATGTTTTTGAAGATAAATGTTGATAAAAGAATACATAATTCGGTTTTTCTGTTGTACGCAGAAAACCTAATTCTTTTATTCTTTAATTAATATTCGACTTTAAATCCTTGCAGAAATGGGTCCCGAATGACATCCTCTTTCACATTGTGATACAATTTAAGTGAAATTCTTCCATCAGATTGTTGAGACTTTCCAACACTTTAGAGGGGCTTTAATACTTAATATTAATTTGTGGTACATTTGGGGATATGATGTACGATTCCATGATATGAATTACGACATAAAATTAAATCAAAAACTGAATCTGAAACTGAAACTGTTGAATAGCTAGTCATTAAGACGCAGAGTTTTCGCTACATAACAATGGAATAACAAACCTAATCATAATAATGACCAAGGTCTTATTAGTGGCCAAATAACTGCATTAGAATCTGTACTAATTGGTCTGTGCAGGGATCGAGTCGGCAATAATTATGTGACCGCCAGGCATTAACAAACATATAATCCATCGCTCTAAGTTGTCTGATTGTGACGTGTTATACGTGCCTGTACGCATTTTAATAGGTCTGACAAATACGTCAAACGCGATATGAAAACTGATCAGAAATGCCTGGTATGTCTGCAATTAGTAGCTCTATTCTTTCCCTGGTGATGTATGAAAGAAACAAGTTTAACCGTATCATAGACCTCAAATGGTTCTTGGGCCAGCACAACAAATGCGACGGTGAAACCGAATCATTTTATGTTAGTTGTTTTTATTATTAATTTTTAATGAAATCTGTGGACAATCAACTTTTTCTTAGTACACCTACAGTATACACACAAAGATTCGTTCGTTCGTTCGTGTCTCCTTAGATCAAGATTAATGTAATCTTGATCTTCGGAGTAGTTGCTACAACCGGCCGTGTCAGACACGTTGCCCCGGGGTGCGAGATAGGACTCTTGTAGCGTGCCCCCATTTAAAACAATTATACAATAACAGTTAACATTACATTTAATTAATAGTATGAAACTATTAAAATTACTCTCATGTTACGGGAAAAAAATATTGCATATATATATATTATGAATCAATTGATTTGGTCGATCCAGTTCGATGGCACAAACACGGCATTACTGGACAGAGATCCTAATAATTACAGAGCTTGGTCTTGTTGCTCTGTTCGCCAGAACGAGTAAGTAAATAAATGAAATACAATAGAATAAATGAAAAATGAACTAAATGAATATCTATAAAAAATTAAAAAATGAATAAATACGTAAATAACTAGACATATAATGGATGTATAAGAAAAAGATAAATACAGAGGTAAATTAATTGGATAACTGATGCATAATTACAGAAATTAATAAATTCTCTAATAATCTTTCACTATCACAAAGATTGAAACAGCGAGCAATTTCCTTCAAAAATGCCTCGTGAAGCGGCTCACATAATTTATACAATTCAAATTCATTCCCAACATAGCCTGCGAATTTCAATCAAAGTAACACAGACGAAAACATGTATGGCGGGCTTGTTCATAAAAATGAGAGAGCTTTGATTGTTATACAATGCTTTTAATTTAATAAGGAAAACAAAAGTTTTATGATGATGATGATGATTCAAAGTACTGCTAAACTGAGCGGTGCTGCTACGTTAATCCATCTTGATGTTAACTCATGTATTGCCATGCCAGACGATCAATTGCAGAATGTCAAAATATAAAACACCCGAAGATCGCATTCACTTTCCAAAGGATATTGATTTTATTTCCAACATTCATTGAACGTACGAATGCCGCAAACTGATGATTATTCTCATACACCAAATCGTGTATTAAGATATTGAACAATGTGATCTTGTTTATTTGTCAGGTTTTAAACATCACGCACATCTGCAGCAGGGAGAAATTGAAGCAATAAATTGGTGTTTTATTCAATATCGCATCCGAACAGGTACAGAGACACGTTATTTGATTCTACCACTGGACATGAAAGTGCAACGACTTTAATAATGATAATAATAATAGCCTAATAGTCCACTCCAAATTTTATTAAACCGAAACGGAAATTCTTTTTGCCCAATTGATCGTGAGCCCGGCAGCCACTGAGCAGCGCCAGATCGACGTTGCTCTATCCCTTATTGTTGAGCGCCAAACAGAGTAGCAACAACTCCCATCTTCTAACGTCTTTTGGTATGACGCGGCCGGGATTCGAACCCACGACCTTATTTTAACAAGACGTGCTTTTTATTGGGTTTGTTTTATCCTAACAAATTTGGGGTTGCCGCAGAATGTTATTTCAAGTTTTGCCGCCAAACGGAAATACTATAGTTCTTTTGTGGCTTGCATCATATTTTTGTTGTAAACCCTTAAAATTATTTTTCAAAAGCATAACATTTTACCTTTTTACAGCAAATTTTAGATGTTTTTTTGGGGGGAGATGATAAATAAGCTCATTCAATCTAAAAGTGTTTGAGGGGCGTTCACGATTGTCCAAATTTGTGTTTATCTCAGAATAATCGTGTATCACTATTTTAGTTTAAATTCATGTATTTTCATCGTTTAAAAAATTGCACACAAACAAAACGAAATTTAAAAGAAGATTAAAGAATGAAATCAAAGCTAGAAAATAAAGTGTCTAAATCATGGTTTATTACCAGCTGATAAACCTAAATTACAATACCTGTTCATACGGCTACGGCGTGAGATAGAACTAGTGTATTGTTATTCAGATCACTTGGTTATACAATTGTATTGGTCGAGGCTGAAAACAGCAACACACAAAGATTGATTCTAGGAAAAAACATGTTTCAAGAAATTGCTGTTTTTAAATTCAATATATAAAATACGGTCCTGAAGACTTTTGAAAACACCACATCAAGGCAATTTTAGTAAACTATTGTATTTTAAATTATCATGTTCGGATTAATGTCATTGAAATGTTCGGACATATGACAAAGTGGTCGACATGGCTAATAAAACCATCTGACTTTCATTTCTGAAAGCCTTTGTTAGCGTATTCGCGACATCTTCGAGAACTTATAATAAAAATTGGACACAGCTGAATGCCATTGAAATTTTGCATTTTTATCTAGCTTTTCATTAATTGTTTCAGTCCAACATAAAATGTAAAATTCGACTTTTGTGAAACAGATAGCAAGCCTTAAGAAAGGTGTCTCATCTAGTGCAATCAGAACAGGATTCCTTCTACCCGTGGTCATTCCAACAACAACAGCAACTACAAGTCTACAACTACTAATAATTAATGTGAAAAGGTCCTTATTTTTCACTCTTCTACTTACAGATTTTTTTTTAATTTCTTTGAAATGTACAAGTGACAGGAAAATAAGAGTTTTAAACAGCTCCTAGTTATAAAACGTATACAAACAATAATTCTTATAGTTTGTGCACATTCGATGGTTTTCTATACGTCGGTGTTGACATGCTTCTACGCCGTTGTATGTCTGACTGCCCTTGATAGTATGGACTTTTAGATTTACACGTCGACATAGTTTGCTGCTACGTGTAACGTCCTTTTAAGGCAATGGCAGTGCCTTAAAATGACATCACACGTAGCAGTTCACTATGTCGACGTGCAAATTTAACAGTCCCTATTAATTGGCGCAGCAGAGTTTTAAGCCTCGTGTGTAGTCTAGATCTATGTGACAATCGTATATAGTTACACCTTACGCGTTGATCGCTGACGCAGGAGCGCATCAGAGACTGGTCTTTGCTTCGCCATGTTGTGAAAAGGAAAGCGTACTAAAAGCCTTCCTGATGATAGAAGGAAAAAACAAATTAAAAGAGAAGAAAATGATAGAAAGATAATAAAAAATGTCAATAACAGAAGATAAAAGGATGAAATAATAGGAAAATAAAAAAGATGACATAAGAAAAATAGAAAGAAAAGATTATGAAAGGATAAAGATATAGAAAAAAGAGAAGGTGAAAGGTGAAAACAAGAAATATCAATAAAAAATAGAAAGAAAAACACGATAGAAGGATAAACACAATAAAAATGTCGAGTGCTGTCATAGCAAAAGCTCCCTGTTGCTATGGCATCACGTGTCTCATCAGGGTAAAAATTGCGAATTTGGTGATAGTCTCAGTTTTGTAATTAAGTCAATGGAAATAACGCCTCGTATGCACCAGGCTATAAAAGGCACATTATCAGGTTACAGATACTGTTGTATGCTGATCAGATCTTTTCTGCTGCCTAACGGAAATGGACAGTGGCTGTACGCTGTTCTCCGACTGTCTGAATGACGCCTCGGTCGACCCACTATCAACGCAACGAAAAGCCTTAAAGATACCACGCCGGAACAACTTGTTCTTGAAGACGTATATAAAGGGATTGACGCAAGAGTTGCAAACCGCTAAGATGACGGAGAAGTGGTAGTAGGTCTTGGTGAAGTCGACAGGTGCGCCAAGAGAGTAGGAGAGAAAGAGGAATTGGTTAGGTGCCCAGCAGACCATGAAGACCAGGATGACGACGAAGAAAGTCTTCTGCATGTCGTTGGCTACCTTAAGATGCCACCGGTTGTTGTTGTTGACGATATTGACCCCTACGGATGTACCGTTACTCTCATTCAGTCTGACAATGTTATTATTTCTCTGAGCTTGCTCTGAAATTGAGAACAAAATAAAATTGCGCAAGGTGTAAATATCTATCAAAGAAGTCCGAACTAAATTTCATTTAACAAAATAATATTCATTACTGCCTTCGGCTGCGTCTTTGAATTCCATTTTTCATCTAAATCTTTTAAAAGTTAGGCCACATTATCAGATTGTATATTAGCGTTATTACCAGGGGCAGCGATTTCTTATCATGACCAAGGGGGGGGGGCGTAATAAGAGGGACGAGGGCAGCATGGTGAACGAGAGGGGCGAAGATTTTTGAAGTGTTGTTGTTTTAACAAATTACATTCCTTAGCAAAACTATAGTATAAAGACAAGCAGTGTACTTTTTTCACACTTTACTTTTACTTTGCCGGTAATTAGTGTGCAGTCCGAAGGGTTGTTAATATTTAGTAGGTAAATTTTAGTAAGTAGGAGACTAGGACATGGATGTGAATTCTATTTCCCACTATTTACCTGTTCATTTTGGAGGATATTATGCGAGGGAGCGTAGCAACCGAGAGAGAAGATTTTTGCTTTTTTTTATAGTCTAAACGCTTCGCTTATGGGCCCTCCAGAGCCTTAAAGAGTGTTGCAGTCTTTCGTCAGTGTTTGCTACACATTTTCTTTTGGCATTTTTCAAGTTTTCCGGGGGGACGTGTCCCCCACCGCCCCTCCCCGGGATCACCGCCCCTGATTATTATAGTATTTGTGGTTCCCCTTCTCGCGCGTTGTGAATATAACACTCATTTAACGTGTCGGGATGGGGCGATATTACTGGGTAGACAAAACAAGGCCATCGAGTGGGAAGGGTTTAATAGTAACATTTATTCCACCCTAATCTCTTTTGATCTCAAGTTCGGGCTATCTAGCATGTTATTAGTGTCATGTCCGGACAACTAACCCTTAGGGCAACCACCCTCTAGGACAACTACCCCCGAGACAACTACCCCCGGACATCTACCCCCAGACAACTACCCCCTAGGACAACCACCCCTAGACCAACTACCCCGGACAACTGCCCCCCCCCCGGATAACCACCACTAGGATGACATCGCCCTGGGTTAGTATCTTTAAAGTCTTCGCGATGGAAGGGGTATTATCCTCACCAATTGGTCCATGTTCTGCGATGTTGGCGGCCAGGGTATTGGCTTGACGTCTCAGGGATCTGATGATCTTACCATGCCACACCAGAAGGATAACGATGGGTATGCCGTAGATTACAGTGAAAATGAACACCCCAACAACCTGTGCAATTCAAAGAGAAGGTTGACTTGTGAAGTTGTGATAAAGGTCAAATAAAATTGTTGAGCTTTCTCATTTTTTATTATTCTTCAAGACGCCCCTTGAACAGGAGTGCAATAGTCAGTGTTCTGCGAATTGAATTGAATTGATATTGAATTGATATCTTTATTTATACACGGTTAAAAAAGCCCAAACAGTTACAAGACTGATTTCCATTGGGGCCGTGTGACACAATGCAAATACACCGAATTAACATAAAAATGACAATGGTACATCAATGACACATTTAAAACAAACAATAAATAATCAAGATAAATATCTAACAATATAACGATAGAATAGTACTGCCGAAAAAGTATATGTATATGGATAACAATAATCATGAGTGTCCAAACTAGAGTACTGTAAATATAATTCAAATTAAAATAGGTAATACAAATTGTTACTAGTGCACATAAACTGCCAGAAATGATATATTAAAAAAATATATAAAAAAAAATCAAATGTGGCTGGTCAAGATACTGCATTATTACAATTAAGGATATGATTACAATTTTATTTTATTTAAGTCAGTAAAAAAACACTTAAAAGTGAATTAGAATAACAAGCACAGCAGATAAAAGATATATTATTTAATCATTTTCGGATAAAATGAAATGAAACTATATTACATCATATGGAAATTTAAAAATACCTGAGCAGATGCATACACAACAATATAAATTCAAACAACACAAAAATGGACACATCAAAAATAAAAAAGGAAACATTCGAAAGTTCATAGACATATTTGAGCATAGTATATTGTATATTATTATAAATTTGTTATTCTTTTGAGACCTGTTGTGAAACTGTACTTGGTTTGTGCAGCTTGCACTTCGTGTGGTAGTGAGTTCCATAGGCAAGCGCCTCTGTACACAAATGTGCGTTTGGTACTATCCGTTTTAGGCTGGATTGTCTTAATACATAGATTGCCACTTCTCGTATTATGTGGTCTTTCTCTGAACGAAAATTTATCAATTAAATAAGAAGGGGCTTTTTTATTAAGTATATTGAAAGTCATTAAAGCGATATTTTCCTTCCTTTTCTGTTCAAGCGTATCCCATCCAAGTTTATTAAGGTTGTAGCTTCCCGATGAATCCCAAGGGGTATCATTTATTATTCGAGCTGCCCGATTTTGAAGTTTCTGGAGATCATTTTGAAGGCACTTTCCACAGTTTCCCCATATTACATCACAATAGGAGAGGTGGGATAAAATCAATGCATTATATACTAATTTCAATATATCTTTACCAACAATATTACGTATTGATTTTAACATATACAATCCACTACTACATTTCTTTTGTACAGATTTAATATGGTCTGTCCATGATAAAGTTTCATCCACAATCACTCCCAAATGCTTGCATGTAGTAACTCTTTTCAGAGGGGTTCCATCTATGTTAATATTCAAATTTGTATTACGTGCTAGTTTAAGACGATTTTTTGTTCCTAGTACAATGTATTCTGTTTTATTTATATTTAAACTTAACTTATTGACATCAAGCCATTTTTTCACATTTACTAAATCTTCGTTTACTTTGTTTTCCAGTTCAGAAAAGTCATTACTAGCATAATATAAGATAGTGTCATCAGCATACATATTTATTTTACAATTTTTTAGTACTAAGGGTAAATCGTTGATGTGCATAATAAAGAGAAGAGGTCCAAGGATGGACCCTTGTGGAATTCCAGATTGAATAGGTAAAAACTCAGATGATATACCATGGACTGTGGTTTTTTGGTATCTCTCATACAGATAACTTGTGAACCAATTAAGTGTGTGTTGTCCAATACCATAATATTTTAATTTTTCAATTAGTAAATCAAAATCAACTGTGTCGAAGGCTTTCTTCAAATCTATCATTACAGAGCACACCACTTTGCCTTGTTCGAAGCTTTTCAGCCATTCATCTGTCGAATTCAGCAATGCAGTGGCTGTTGAGTGCAGTGGCCGGAAGCCAGATTGATATACATTGATTAGATTATTACTATTCAGATAGTCATATAACTGATCGAACACTACCCGTTCTAGTACTTTCGAAAGTATTGGCAGTATCGATATCGGTCTAAAATTTGTGGGTTCATTTGTTCCACCTTTATGTAAAGCACTTACTCTTGCCTTTTTCCATTCGATAGGGACACATCCAGTAGTAATAGAGGTATTTATAACATGTGTTAAAGGTTCATTAATACTGGAAATTGCCAGCTTAATCAGTTTCATCGGTATCATATCACATCCCATTGCTTTGTCATTTGATAGTTTCAACAATTGTTTTTTCACTTCATCTATGGTTACTGGGATAATTTGAAAGATATTTGTCAGCGTATGCGGTGAGAATAGCATAACATTATTGATTGCATTTATGTGCCTCGTACATTGAATGACACTAGCAAGTGAAGGACCTATTTTGACAAAGAATTCATTCAATTTTTGTGAAATTGTTTTCGTGTCATGAATTTCTTCTCCATCAATTTTTAAACACTGAATTTTCACATTTTTATTCTTGCGTGGTATCAGCATGTTAAGATTTTTCCATGTTTTCTTAACATTACCCTGCGAGTCTTTAATATTCTTTTGAAATGTTTTTCTTTTGTTCGTTCTTATTCTATAAATAACGTGATTCTTGCTTTTTCGGAATGCTTTCCAATTCTCACGAGTATTATTTCGCGTTGCAGTTTCTTTCAACTTATCCCTTTCATGAATAAGATTAATTATTTCAGCATTTATCCAGGGTTTCCGATCTTTTTTTACACGACTTTTTCTGACCGGAGCATGTAAATTACATAATGTTGAAAACTTTGTCTGGAATTCATGTAGCGAAGAATCGGCATCAGTACACGTAAAAACACTTTGCCAATCAATGTTTCCTAGATCGTCACAAAAGTCATTTACATTGAAATTCTTATAAGTTCTATATGTCCTATAAACATGGTTAGGAAATGATTTGCGAACTCGACCCCATACAATATATACAAGTGAGTGGTCACTTATTCCTAAATGAATGACGCCACTTTCAACCACTTTCTCACAGTTAGAAGTATAAATTAAATCAATAAGGGTAGATGAAAGCGGTGTTACCCTCGTGGGTTCTTTGATCATTTGGCTTAGAGAATAATTTTGGCAAATTTCAAGTAATCGTTTTGTGTAGCACGATAAAGGGTCTGCAAGTATATTGCAATTGAAATCTCCTAAAAATATGATATCCTTTCGTTCCTCGTCAATTTTTAACAAAATATTCTCAATGGCTTTAAATAGTTCGATACTTGTTCCAGGGGGTCTATACCAAGCTAAAACAATCATAGGTGAAGACATAGGTTGCTTCACTTCAACAGCAACAAGTTCGATATCATTTACCAAAAGATCTGATCTTAGTTTGTGGCTAAGTTTATTTTCATTAACGTATATTGCAACCCCTCCGCCATTCTTATTACGGTCTTTCCTATAAATACAGTAATCATGTATACCTATTTGCACGTCCTTTATTTCACTGCTTAATCAGACTACACATACGAAAAAGCAGTGACTTACTACAATCTCTTGCAATGTTTTATATAATTTATGTTTTGGGGCATATTCGATTCAGTTAAGGTACTCGCATCAGCGTGAATCTGTAATAGACATTTAAAGTGTTTATCCTCTTATGTGGATTCATTTTTGTTTTGTTATTTCACATAAGCATGAAGACTTTCATCCCCCAAAGTAAAGAAACTCTGAAAGTATCTGATAAAATAAACAAATTTGACCGTTGTGTTTTATGTAACAGAGACTGGCCATTAGTAAATTTATCTTTGTAAAGATCGTGAATATGTATCAGATAAGATTATGTTTGTTTTCTTTACTCTTGAGAACCCTATATGAACTAACTTAAAATTACACTAATTGAAATACCATTTGATGAGCCCGGCTTGGGTAGGGCAAGAAGACACAGACTCCATCGCGAACATCGTAGATGAAGAAGAAAAATGTTGGCGACAGGATGCCGATCAACCAGCAACATGCGGAAACGAGCAAGGTGAACTTTGTTGTGAAAACCCGCTTATACTTCAATGGGTGCACCACGGCAACGTAGCGTTCCAAAGTCACGGCCACTAAGAAATAAATGGACATGATAG
This sequence comes from Strongylocentrotus droebachiensis, assembly GCA_035222895.1. Lineage (NCBI taxonomy): Eukaryota > Metazoa > Echinodermata > Echinoidea > Camarodonta > Strongylocentrotidae > Strongylocentrotus > Strongylocentrotus droebachiensis. The sequence goes on along the minus strand of JAVYIG010015070.1, from coordinate 18,085 downwards.
CCGACACCCACAGGATGTATTTCGAGATGTAAAGGCGACACATTAATTCGCCTGACAGTCCCTTTGTTAAGGGTGGTGCACGTGGAAACATGTGAAAGGGTATTAGCCAAAATGAGGTGAGAAAATCGGCAATGGCGAGGTTGATGATGAACTGGCTCGTGCGTGTACGAAGCGAAGGAACGCGTATGAGAACGAAGCAGACGAGCGCATTTCCAGCCATTCCGCTGAAACCGATTACTCCGTAGACCGTGCGGACCACGGCGCTGTTGTCGATCCCGCTTACAGACCAACCCTGATCGTGGGCGTCATCGACGGTTTCGACGTCTGTGGTCATTGCTATTGTTGAGTTTGGCAACGAAGGGCTTTCCAACATATTCAGCCCCATTGGCCTAGCAATTCTGATCCCGTATGAAACAATCAGTCAGTGCACATTTAGAAGCACACTTATAATTTCAAGTTATGCGTAGCCAGTCACTTCCTTCAGCTCGAAACACAATTCTGTAGACTATCCTGTTATAGTATTTCTTAAATCTTTGTTGTCATTTAAAGTGTTTCAGCAAGCGTCATTATATAGTAATCCCTATTTAAGACAGATGAAGTAGTTAACAAGAAATAAAAATCAATATTTAAAAACAAACACCAGCTTGGAAAATGATGCTTACAAAGGGTCATCAACTGAAGCGTTTAGCTTCTGATCTTGCATCACCTCGGGGCGTTACTTAATCAATGAAGTTTTGTAGACGCAAAACGGATTTCTAAATACAATATCACGAAAGGATAGCTCATTCTTGTTTCAGATGCAATCTCGAAAAAATAGGGAATACGTGGGCAAACTTCATTCGTGTCATTTGCAGAGAGCTGTCCGTAGTTCAAGATAATGACGCACACAAAGCTGAGGAGTGTGATGTGCATCTCAATCAGGCTGTGCTGTGCATTTGAATTTACTATCTTCGAAAATCCCTCAGCTGCTCAAGGGTGATAAGTGATAACAAATCAAAGCTGTGATTTCATCTACCTCTGAACAATGGACTGGACGCGACTGTAATCAGTTGGGTCATTAAATATCACGTTAATTTGTCTGTGGAATTGTTTTTTACACAACGAATCCTTCGAAATGCCGGGAGATGATTGGTTGATTTGGGTTGTGCGTAAATAAGAAAACGGACCACTCGGTTCTAACATCGCTCTTGTCAGTGACTGATCCTTGAGGCACTCCGTAAGTAAGGCATCATACATTAATATAACATGAAAACTGAACAGAGCAACATGGCGTTAATTAAAGGAATGCATGTACGCAGTATTGTCTCATGGTTATTGAATATTTGTTACCCCGTTGGCGAGTATTGTATTTAAAAAACTCATCTTGATATGATTTACGTTTCATAAAATATTTACTTCTCAAAACTCAAGGCAAATTTGTCGTATTGATAAATCAGATCGAGCTAGGGGGTGTTTCACGAGAGAGAGAGAGAAAGGAGAGTGAGAAAGAATTGAATGTTTCATGACTTTAGAAGGTTAAATTGTGTCGACGGATGTGAAATCAAGGAAATATTCGGACTACATTTTTTCTATCATGAATTCTCTTAAGAAAATAAATGTCAACCTATCTTCCAGTCCGCCGAATACAATATCTATTGACGTGGTTCTATCGCCCCTTGATACTTGCTCTCAGACTGGTACAATACACAGATATTCAATGATCCCTATTAACTAATATTTTCATCTGTTAGACATGTCTGAGGCTTTGAATACCTCCAAGGTAACCAGCGAATTAATGGAAAACCTTTCAATAATCAGACTTAGGCCACTCTGCTTTATACAAACAGCCTCCGCAAGGCTTAAATTTTCGCCATTAATTTCACATAATGCGCTTTCTTATCAAAAGCGAATTCCACTTTGACTTCTTTCGCTTCATTAAAAAGAAGAATTAAGGTGGAGCATCTTCTCGTGTTATTCCGAGCTCTTTAGGCAGTGTTTCAGGTTACACGTCGACGTCTGACAGTAGCTGTTGCTAGGTAACGGACATAGCACTGCGGCTTATCCGCCGACAATTCTAGGTATCTCGACGTCCAATTTACAAATTGAATATATTTTCCTTCTTTTTCGTTTAGTCTCTTATGTATTTTTCTCTGCGATGTCAAATCCCGATTCGCCTCCACGTTCTAGTGAATATACTCCTACTTGATTGAAAATCATGGACACTCTCTCACTTTCATCTGCAGAAGAAGGAGAAAAAAGGAAATAGAGTCAACATTTGTCAATACTTTTGTAAAAGGAGAAGTGCGTCCTTATAAGCAGCTGGTATTAATAAAAGCAGATAAACGAAAGAAAAACATTGAAAGTTTTAGCAATATCCGATTAAAAGTAGACAAATTATGAATTTTTTGTTTTTGAATAAAGTTATCATCAGTGAAACACAAATTGGCAACACTGTGATGTATCTTGCAAGGCCCTCTCTACTTTTGTAAACTTTCATTTTCTTAGTTATTGATAACGGGGGAAAATATTTTATAAAAAGAAAACATATTTGCAATTTTTATAATTAGGATTCATGCCAGAATGAACGTTTTGTTTAGGGGACATTTTTTCTGATTTGTTCAAATCCAATGGGAGGGAACATTGCAAGATATGTCGCAGAGTTGCACATTTGTGTTTGATTAATCGCAACTTATAACTTTCTTATTTTTAATCAGGTTTTGCTCAAACTTTCACTGACATGTTCCTCTCAATTTTCTGTTTCTATTAAAAGACATTTGATATCTTAGTGGACTTCTCCTTTAAACACCAATGCGTTTATGGAAGTTGCAAAATCATATAACTGCGTTCTGCAAAAGTATATGAATTCATGCTTGAAGCAAACATGCACTCAAAGTGTCCACCTTTTCTTAGAATATTTGCTGTTCTTATCACAGTACTGTTAGCTTATATCAAGTATGCAACGAAATTCGTATCCTGATGAATGTAGACTTTACAGTGTGCTACGGCCTAATGGAATAGACACACAAGGGGGACTCGAGGATGGGTGGGAGAATTTTTTTTCTTTTCTTTCCTTGTCTGCCACAAAGTCATGCGGTAGAATCAAGAGGATTTAAAAGTGTGCTATCTAGTATAAAACAAATCTTAAAGTCAAGGCACTTCCCAGAAATTTTGAAAACTAATGTTTTTTTTTTTGTTTTTTTTATATATGTTTTTCTTGTAAGATTTTGTTTGGTCGTAATTTTCAGCAAATTTGGTCTAAAATTCCCCATTCGTAAGGCCCCTATCCAGACGCGTACGCACTCCCTCCCCCCCCCCCCCCCCCCCCCAACTGAGCGAAATAGCGGTCGTCGCAATTTTTAAATTTCAGGGGCATAAAAGACTAAAGAAATTGTTGCTCACTATCCCCCCCCCCCCTCCCACTGAGCGAAATTTCGGTCGGCAAAAAAGGAAAAAATGTTGCTCACTACCCCCCCCCCCCCCCCCACTGAGCGAAATTTTGTTGGGCGCGATTTCCAAATTTTCAAACACCCTCCTTGAACAAATCCTGCGTACGCCACTGCCCCTATCGATACATATCTGATTGTGTGAAATGCATCATACGAGAAAATATTATTATAAATTTGCTGTTATTTAAAGGGGCGATGTGCTTTTAATTTTGCTTTTTAAATATGCATGCTACCTGGATCAGGTAAATACAATGGGCAATCACTCATTCTCATTTCACTGTTACTACTAACGATATCTTTTTTGGAACAGCAATTTTATTTTGTTGCACAATAACACTGAATTGTTTATAGTTACAAACCAATACTCATATAAAATCTATCCAACGCAAATCAATACAATGATTATTATATCCTGCATCAAAAATGTATTGGTTTTTGATTGGTTAAGAGCTCTCAACGTGACCCAAAATATTTGAACCATTTAAAAGTTGCCCTGAAAAAGTACTATTTGGGAGTACCTTTTGGGAGGTGATTTTTTTTTTAATATATCAAAAATATATTACGATTTTTTTATAAAATTATTTTAATTTTAATTTTTGTAATTGTTTTCTTTAAAATGAAATGTGGATACAGGATACCTCACAAATATACCCTGCCTTCTTTTCGAGTTTTATTCGTTTGATTACTTGTTAAAACTAAACTGCGAGGTAGGACAGTGCTGCTTTAAAGGACGTGGCTAAGGGGAAAAACAGGGGATCGTGCTCCCCAATTTAATGGCTAAATGAAAGAAGAAGAAGGAAAAAGGAGAGTGAAGAGGAAAGGGAGAGGGGAAGGCATATATATTCCTATTTCAGTTACCCGGTGCATCCCCTTTACTACGTTAAGGCTACACCATGGTAAAAAGAGGCAGAGTCAGATGAAATATCTACAGACGTTTATCACTGGCAGGTATATCTCCTAGCTGTCAACCTTATGGGTGAACACAAAAAAATAGGCTAATTGTTGAAATACCAAAAAACGTACCATACCGTAAAAATATTGCTCTCATCAATGTTCTTTAAGTGTCCAAACAATTAATCTTATTATATGAACTAATTAGAATTCCGAATCAAGACTTTCGGAAGGTACCCATCTGAGCAGAAAACCATCAAGTCTGATGAGGGGTGTGAATTCAACACCCGACCGTATGGGATGCGAGCAATATAGGCCATTTTCGTAACGTCATCAAATTTAATGCATATGTCTTTGTGAATTTCCTCAATATACACTATTTCATTCAACAGAAGGCTATCAATAGTCATAACAGAAGTATGTTTATTCGTGATGAATGGAATCGTACGTATCGATTTGATTTGATTTATTAACTTTTCCACTCAAATATCCAAAATCAAAATAACATATACAAACCATATAGTATCACAATATATAATGGAACTAATGGATTATGCAAGTAGCGAATACTGATAAGTATCTACGAAACAAAATAAATTTACAGTGTATATTGCTTGATTTATAAACTGAGAGGGAAAATAGGGGAATCTCAGAAAAGCAAGGTTCGTTGAGCGAGATTCTCAAGAGGCACTTCACAAAGACGTATGAATTACATTTGGCTGAAAATGGCTTATTTGGCTGATGTGCGCGTAAACAGCGGATAAGGGCTCTTGAACAATTCAGAATACTGTAACGAAACCGGAGCTCTGTCGAATACTCCCCAGCAGCTTATCTTGTCAGGATTGCCTTCTGCTGGTAGTTTTTCCTAGTCCGGTACCAATTTCGCCGTGGATCCGTTTGGCAGAAATATACTACCCCGTTGACCTTGCACCACCTCTCGACCACTGTCCAATTGAAACTACCCGGTCGTCATAGATCAGCACTGCACCATTGTCTATCCCAGACCACCGACCACTAGTCCACCTAAACAGCAACCACTAGTCCACCGAAAGAACAACCCCTGGTATTGTCTGGTGCCAGAATGCAAAAGACTCAACAAAGACAATTCCAAACCATGGTCGTCACCTAAAATCAGACTTCAACTTTAGGTTTCCCCACGGAGAGACATGCAAACGATCATCTCAATCATTTCGTTGCACGCAATTCTTTATTGGGCAAATATCCAAACATAATCTTATTGCCTTACAATGTAAGTGTGCCCAGTGGGCGACGGCAATTATGTAGACTATGACAGGAAGCTCATAGGCACATGCGACACTTGATTTATATACACATTTTTTAGACATTTGTTATTCTCGTTAGGGTTTCTAATAATTACGTAAACATTGATATAACTTCACTTTCCAATATCAGATTGAAACAAACCATATATCAAATGAAAGCACTAATTTTTATCTATAAAACTAAGAAAAAGAGGACAAGTAATTATGCATGGTAGAAAAGTAATTGGACTAAAACTGTCAAAAACATGAACAATCAAACATTCTTAAAATTGACACGTACTATAATAGCATTGTATAATTAACTTGAACTACGCCATCTACGTCGAAACATCTATCTACGAAATGAAACCAATTTCGTGACACAACTCCCTTATTTTCCTTAGCTCGGTCCCCGAGCGATATCTAACAACAATTTACAAACTGCATATAACACATTTACAGAAAATAACGTCCATGGGCATCTAAGTATCCTTCCCACCGGAACCAACGGTTCTAAGTTCATGCAGTACTGACTGAATTCTTTAACGAGAACTATCAGTGTCAGTTTGAGTTTCAGCATTCTTACTAGCAATTTCAGTCCACTCACTAGCCCATGCAGTCTCCGACGCCATTTTCCTAGATGAATATCGCAAGTCAAGTGGTGAAGGGGACCTTTCGTCGTTATCCAACTCTTCTTCTGGTTCGGGCGTAGATTGTCGGCTATGTCGAGAAGAAGCTTCCGATCCATCATGCTGTGGAGACTCCGGGGTCTTTTGACATGACGATTTCGTTGGGTCTCTGTGGGGCGATTTGGATTTTCGTCGCGATGAGCGGTAACGACGTGGTGACCTCCCTCGAGGTCGGTCCAATCTTGGATCATCACGTGGTGGCGACCGCCAGTCCATTCTTACATGACGCCACGATGCATCAGCCTTTTCAGAGGTCCCTGTTATTGGCGTGGAAGTGGGTTTGCATCTTGGCGAATAAACAGGCGTTAAGCTGTGTTTTCTCACGGGAACCACAGCTACAGCGTGGGCTCCCTGATGCCGCTCCATCTCAGTCTTCCTACCCGTGCGATAATCGCATTGACCGCAATGATACTTCCGGATATGCACTTCCCGCTTGTGTCTTTGCAAAGAGTCTTTCTTCTCGTAACTTTTAGTACAAGAGTCACATTGAAAGAAGTGGGTAGTCGTACGTCGGGCATCAACGTCCTTGTCTCCCTGTTTGTCGGATGGCATGTTCCTGCTTGCACTGGTTTCAGTGGGCATCGTCTGGTTGCACATTTCTGTGCCCACTTCTTCCACCGCTGACAATGAGGCAATGGCAGTGCCTGCCTTTATGTTCCTCTGTTCCCTTGTTGGATTGAACACCCTGACAGGCAACACATCTTCATCTGTCTTCACGACAGATCTGGCAACGATGGGTCCCTTTTTCCATGATTCGATAGGGTTCACAGGAGATTCTACCAGTCCTTCACACAGTGCTTCCTTTTTACCTGTTACTCTGTCTGCTAGCACCATTTCGTGTCGTGGAGGAATTGAGTTTTCCTCCCCCGCCACTATCCTTCTGCAGAATGATTCTCCTTCACTATCTAGGCATGGAATTATGCCCCACTCGGTCCTCAATTCCATCTTCTGGCAGTCAAGTACAGCATTAATTTGAACTAGGAAATCTAGCCCAAGAATGCCTTCGTTCTTGAGGCTGGCCACAGTAACCATTGTAGTGACAAGTGAATCTCCGATCTGCACTTCCAGTCTTGATGTACCTCTGGTCCTCAACGGGGTCCCATCTGCTTGTAGTACCACGCTGGTCACTGGTAATAACTCAGGTCTTCTATTATCCTCTATCTGGTCAAACACCTTATCTGAAATCAAAGTGTTGGTTGCTCCAGTGTCGATCAGTAATTTCAAGGGCTGTCCATTGATTTTCCCTTCCAGGAAAAGTCCTTTCCTGTTAGGATCCTGAGACGAGCCAACTCTGGTCTGCTCCTCTTCTTCTGTCATCCCATTTGCAGTTGCCCACTGCAAGTTTGTATTCGCTTTCTCTGCTGCTGAAAGTGCTGTTCCTCCCCTAACTTTCCTTGGATAAGGACATTGGTTCCTCCAGTGTCCCAATTCATTACAATTGAAACACCGGTTATCTCTGCTGCTTTGCTTTGCTTTCTCTGCTGCTGAAGGTGCTGTTCCTCCCCTAACTTTCCTTGGATAAGGACATTGGTTCCTCCAGTGTCCCAATTCATTACAGTTGAAACACCGGTTATCTTCCCGTTCCGAGACTTTAGTTGGCATGGTTTGTTCCGGTCTCCTATCTGGTACATCTGGTTTAATCGTATTCCTCCCATTTCTCATGTCTAAGGCATCTAGTACCTTCTTTACTATCTCATCGATAGTAGGATTCCTTGGTTGCTGTTCTCGGATGGCTGCAACCTCACACTCTTCCAGTGCTCGACTGTACGTGGTTGAACGCTTCACTTCATTTCTCTGACCCTCCATCCTCAGGAAGGCCTCTGTATTTAAAGCTGCTTCCACGGCATCATCAAGCGTGCGAGGTTGAGCACGGAACAATCCTTCTCTTATTTCTGGTGTTACTACGGCATCCAGAAAATGCCCACGGGCTAGTCGGTCTTGTCCTTTTTCGTCGAACTCGGGGTAGGACAAAGCACACAGCTCCCGTATCTTTTGTCCTAATTCCTGGAGACTTTCATTTGGTTGCCGACGACGCTGTCTCAACTCTGCTAGGTATACCTCAGCTTTGCCTCCAAGACCAAACCGGTTCCTGAGTCTGTATACCAACTCGTCGTACGTCAAATCTACTCCGGGCTGTTGGGTTAACAACTTCACAGAAGATCCTCTCAAACTTGCAGCAAGAAACTGCACTGCTTCTACTTTGGTCCATCTGTTTACTCCAGCACATGCCTCAAAATGGTGCAAGTAATCCTCGACAGGAGTGTGACCGTCAAATCTGTCTGGTACCATATGCGGCCGTCTGCCGATTACTGCATCATTTGCCCTCCCCACATCCTGCATAGGTGGAGAGAAAAGCGGTGGTGTAATGTGAACTCCAGTTCCTGCAGTAGGCAGCCGCCTACTTTGTTCTCGGGGCGTTGAACTAAATCTAACCCACTGTGCCGCTGGCATCTGTGAATCTGCTGTTGGTCCTGATGCAGTTTGTCCACTCAGAGTTGGGGGAAATGCCTCCTGGCGACCTGGTTCTGAGTCTGCAACTGGTGCCTGCCTCATCGAAGCACGTAGTTGCTCCATCATTTGATCTATTTCTGTCATACTGCTTTCTAAATGCGTCATCATTTCTCCTGGCGTTGGTCGATTCTGCGTATTTCTTCCTTGTGCCATTGTCACTGGATCCCACTTCTGACACCACATGTAACGAAACCGGAGCTCTGTCGAATACTCCCCAGCAGCTTATCTTGTCAGGATTGCCTTCTGCTGGTAGTTTTTCCTAGTCCGGTACCAATTTCGCCGTGGATCCGTTTGGCAGAAATATACTACCCCGTTGACCTTGCACCACCTCTCGACCACTGTCCAATTGAAACTACCCGGTCGTCATAGATCAGCACTGCACCATTGTCTATCCCAGACCACCGACCACTAGTCCACCGAAAGAACAACCCCTGATATTGTCTGGTGCCAGAATGCAAAAGACTCAACAAAGACAATTCCAAACCATGGTCGTCACCTAAAATCAGACTTCAACTTTAGGTTTCCCCACGGAGAGACATGCAAACGATCATCTCAATCATTTCGTTGCACGCAATTCTTTATTGGGCAAATATCCAAACATAATCTTATTGCCTTACAATGTAAGTGTGCCCAGTGGGCGACGGCAATTATGTAGACTATGACAGGAAGCTCATAGGCACATGCGACACTTGATTTATATACACATTTTTTAGACATTTGTTATTCTCGTTAGGGTTTCTAATAATTACGTAAACATTGATATAACTTCACTTTCCAATATCAGATTGAAACAAACCATATATCAAATGAAAGCACTAATTTTTATCTATAAAACTAAGAAAAAGAGGACAAGTAATTATGCATGGTAGAAAAGTAATTGGACTAAAACTGTCAAAAACATGAACAATCAAACATTCTTAAAATTGACACGTACTATAATAGCATTGTATAATTAACTTGAACTACGCCATCTACGTCGAAACATCTATCTACGAAATGAAACCAATTTCGTGACAATACCAATCACCCAAAATAGTTCTGTTTTGTTTGTTACGGGTTCCATTCGGCTATACTCTATCAAACATGTGAGCTTCAGATATTCCTTAAAGAGATACTACACGTTTAAATACACTCTTGGTTTTCGTAAATGAATAGACTACTCGACGTCTTTTGGATGGTTAGGTTAAAGTAGACTTTCATTGAAGATTACAAGTGCAGTGGCGGATCCAGGGGGGGGCCGAAACGGCCGCGGCCCCCCCTATTGGCGGCGCAAAAAAAAGAAAAAAAGAGGAAGAAAAGAAGTGAAAAAAAAAGGAAAGGAGAAGAGAAGAAAAAAAGGAGAGGAGAAAAGAAAGGAGAAGAGAAAAGAAAAGAGAAGAGAAAAGGAAGAAGAGAAACAGAGAGAGAGAGAGAGAGAAATAAAAGGAGAAATGATAACGAAGAAAGCCCCCCCCCCCCCCAAGTTGTGTTTCCAAAATCTCCGAAAAAGGGTGACTTTTCACGCAACAAAGTCCGGCCCGTACTGACTTTACACACCGGAGATAGAGGGGTGCTTTCAAAGAGAGGGAACATAATTGCGCGTACCCTAGATAACACTGAGTGAGTGGGGGGGGGGGGAGGAAATGGCGCTTAGTGACAGTAACAACGAATAAGGGAAAAAACTGTAATCGGGAGATTTGGGGTCATTCCAGTAGGCTTGGCAAACGTCATTGAATAGAGGGGGCCGGGCCGGCCGCATAAAATCTCGAGCCGCGGATTCAAAGTTAAACGTTAAAAACAGCCCCTGCGCTACTAAGGCCACCACTCTTTAGTGAGAAATTTGAAAAGGGCACACTATTTTGGATGTCTTTTAAATAGAAGCTATATACTCAACAGTCAAATTTTAAATTAGCGGTAGGGCTGCTTCACAACTCTTATTTTGCCCTTCATTTGGATTCAGCTCATACCAACTCGCTTGTGCTTGTATTTGAACTCATGTTGGTAAAACCATGGATTTATCCATGGTTGGTGTAATAAATCTTTCATTTCTACTAGTCTAATTGTGTGCTATCACAATCATGATTGTTTCATTTTCCCTGTAAAGCAGGCGCGTAGCCAGGGGCGGTAGGGGCAGTGAGAGGACATAAGACGAAAAAGGAGCAGACAAGGAAATATTTTTGAAATTCTGACAAGTCGAGAACGGTACAACGAATCGTCTTCTTTCTCTAATAATTTAATGAAATGTCAAAGCTTCCGCGCTACGCGCGAGCGGGGAAAAACTAAATTCAAACAACGATATAGAGTCGAGAATGGAACGACGAATTATCTTCTTTCTCTAATAATGTAATGAAATGTCAAAGCTTCCGCGCTTCGCACGGGAGGGGGGAAACTGTATTAAAACAAGGATTTAGAGTCGAGAATGGAACAACGAATTATCCTTTTTTCTCTAATAATTTAATGAAACGTCAAAGCTTCCGCGCTTCGCGCGGGAGAGGGGAAACTGAATTCAAACAAGGATTAAGAGACGAGGATGGTACAACGAATCGTCTTCTTTCTCTAATAATTTAATGAAGCGTCAAAGCTTACGCGCTTCGCGCGGGAGGGGGGGGGGGACTCAATTCAGACAAGTATTAAGAGTCTAGAACGGTACAACGAATCGTCTTTTTTCTCTAATAATTTAATGAAATGTCAAAGCTTCCGCGCATCGCGTGGGAGGGGGAGGGGAACTGAATTCAGACAAGGTATAAGAGTCGCGAATGGTACAACGAATCGTCTTCTTTCTCTAATAGTTTAATAAAACGTTAAGCTTCTGCGCTTTACGTTCAGAGAAGGATTAAGAGTCGAGAATGGAACAACGAATCTTCTAATTCTTTCTCTAATAATTTCATTAAACTATGAAAGGTCAAAGTTTCCGCGCTTCGCGCGGAGGGGGAAGGGAACTGAATTCAGACAAAGAATAAGAGTGAGGCAATGGCAGTGCCTGCCTTTATGTTCCTCTGTTCCCTTGTTGGATTGAATACCCTGACAGGCAACACATCTTCATCTGTCTTCACGACAGATCTGGCAACGATGGGTCCCTTTTTCCATGATTCGATAGGGTTCACAGGAGATTCTACCAGTCCTTCACACAGTGCTTCCTTTTTACCTGTTACTCTGTCTGCTAGCACCATTTCGTGTCGTGGAGGAATTGAGTTTTCCTCCCCCGCCACTATCCTTCTGCAGAATGATTCTCCTTCACTATCTAGGCATGGAATTATGCCCCACTCGGTCCTCAATTCCATCTTCTGGCAGTCAAGTACAGCATTAATTTGAACTAGGAAATCTAGCCCAAGAATGCCTTCGTTCTTGAGGCTGGCCACAGTAACCATTGTAGTGACAAGTGAATCTCCGATCTGCACTTCCAGTCTTGATGTACCTCTGGTCCTCAACGGGGTCCCATCTGCTTGTAGTACCACGCTGGTCACTGGTAATAACTCAGGTCTTCTATTATCCTCTATCTGGTCAAACACCTTATCTGAAATCAAAGTGTTGGTTGCTCCAGTGTCGATCAGTAATTTCAAGGGCTGTCCATTGATTTTCCCTTCCAGGAAAAGTCCTTTCCTGTTAGGATCCTGAGACGAGCCAACTCTGGTCTGCTCCTCTTCTTCTGTCATCCCATTTGCAGTTGCCCACTGCAAGTTTGTATTCGCTTTCTCTGCTGCTGAAAGTGCTGTTCCTCCCCTAACTTTCCTTGGATAAGGACATTGGTTCCTCCAGTGTCCCAATTCATTACAATTGAAACACCGGTTATCTCTGCTGCTTTGCTTTGCTTTCTCTGCTGCTGAAGGTGCTGTTCCTCCCCTAACTTTCCTTGGATAAGGACATTGGTTCCTCCAGTGTCCCAATTCATTACAGTTGAAACACCGGTTATCTTCCCGTTCCGAGACTTTAGTTGGCATGGTTTGTTCCGGTCTCCTATCTGGTACATCTGGTTTAATCGTATTCCTCCCATTTCTCATGTCTAAGGCATCTAGTACCTTCTTTACTATCTCATCGATAGTAGGATTCCTTGGTTGCTGTTCTCGGATGGCTGCAACCTCACACTCTTCCAGTGCTCGACTGTACGTGGTTGAACGCTTCACTTCATTTCTCTGACCCTCCATCCTCAGGAAGGCCTCTGTATTTAAAGCTGCTTCCACGGCATCATCAAGCGTGCGAGGTTGAGCACGGAACAATCCTTCTCTTATTTCTGGTGTTACTACGGCATCCAGAAAATGCCCACGGGCTAGTCGGTCTTGTCCTTTTTCGTCGAACTCGGGGTAGGACAAAGCACACAGCTCCCGTATCTTTTGTCCTAATTCCTGGAGACTTTCATTTGGTTGCCGACGACGCTGTCTCAACTCTGCTAGGTATACCTCAGCTTTGCCTCCAAGACCAAACCGGTTCCTGAGTCTGTATACCAACTCGTCGTACGTCAAATCTACTCCGGGCTGTTGGGTTAACAACTTCACAGAAGATCCTCTCAAACTTGCAGCAAGAAACTGCACTGCTTCTACTTTGGTCCATCTGTTTACTCCAGCACATGCCTCAAAATGGTGCAAGTAATCCTCGACAGGAGTGTGACCGTCAAATCTGTCTGGTACCATATGCGGCCGTCTGCCGATTACTGCATCATTTGCCCTCCCCACATCCTGCATAGGTGGAGAGAAAAGCGGTGGTGTAATGTGAACTCCAGTTCCTGCAGTAGGCAGCCGCCTACTTTGTTCTCGGGGCGTTGAACTAAATCTAACCCACTGTGCCGCTGGCATCTGTGAATCTGCTGTTGGTCCTGATGCAGTTTGTCCACTCAGAGTTGGGGGAAATGCCTCCTGGCGACCTGGTTCTGAGTCTGCAACTGGTGCCTGCCTCATCGAAGCACGTAGTTGCTCCATCATTTGATCTATTTCTGTCATACTGCTTTCTAAATGCGTCATCATTTCTCCTGGCGTTGGTCGATTCTGCGTATTTCTTCCTTGTGCCATTGTCACTGGATCCCACTTCTGACACCACATGTAACGAAACCGGAGCTCTGTCGAATACTCCCCAGCAGCTTATCTTGTCAGGATTGCCTTCTGCTGGTAGTTTTTCCTAGTCCGGTACCAATTTCGCCGTGGATCCGTTTGGCAGAAATATACTACCCCGTTGACCTTGCACCACCTCTCGACCACTGTCCAATTGAAACTACCCGGTCGTCATAGATCAGCACTGCACCATCCCAGACCACCGACCACTAGTCCACCTAAACAGCAACCACTAGTCCACCGAAAGAACAACCCCTGGTATTGTCTGGTGCCAGAATGCAAAAGACTCAACAAAGACAATTCCAAACCATGGTCGTCACCTAAAATCAGACTTCAACTTTAGGTTTCCCCACGGAGAGACATGCAAACGATCATCTCAATCATTTCGTTGCACGCAATTCTTTATTGGGCAAATATCCAAACATAATCTTATTGCCTTACAATGTAAGTGTGCCCAGTGGGCGACGGCAATTATGTAGACTATGACAGGAAGCTCATAGGCACATGCGACACTTGATTTATATACACATTTTTTAGACATTTGTTATTCTCGTTAGGGTTTCTAATAATTACGTAAACATTGATATAACTTCACTTTCCAATATCAGATTGAAACAAACCATATATCAAATGAAAGCACTAATTTTTATCTATAAAACTAAGAAAAAGAGGACAAGTAATTATGCATGGTAGAAAAGTAATTGGACTAAAACTGTCAAAAACATGAACAATCAAACATTCTTAAAATTGACACGTACTATAATAGCATTGTATAATTAACTTGAACTACGCCATCTACGTCGAAACATCTATCTACGAAATGAAACCAATTTCGTGACAATACCAATCACCCAAAATAGTTCTGTTTTGTTTGTTACGGGTTCCATTCGGCTATACTCTATCAAACATGTGAGCTTCAGATATTCCTTAAAGAGATACTACACGTTTAAATACACTCTTGGTTTTCGTAAATGAATAGACTACTCGACGTCTTTTGGATGGTTAGGTTAAAGTAGACTTTCATTGAAGATTACAAGTGCAGTGGCGGATCCAGGGGGGGGGCCGAAACGGCCGCGGCCCCCCCTATTGGCGGCGCAAAAAAAAGAAAAAAAAGAGGAAGAAAAAGAAGTGAAAAAAAAAGGAAAGGAGAAGAGAAAGAAAAAAAGGAGAGGAGAAAAGAAAGGAGAAGAGAAAAGAAAAGAGAAGAGAAAAAGGAAGAAGAGAAACAGAGAGAGAGAGAGAGAGAAATAAAAGGAGAAATGATAACGAAGAAAGGCCCCCCCCCCCCCCCCCCCCCCCAAGTTGTGTTTCCAAAATCTCCGAAAAAGGGTGACTTTTCACGCAACAAAGTCCGGCCCGTACTGACTTTACACACCGGAGATAGAGGGGTGCTTTCAAAGAGAGGGAACATAATTGCGCGTACCCTAGATAACACTGAGTGAGTGGGGGGGGGGGGGGGGGGGAGGAAATGGCGCTTAGTGACAGTAACAACGAATAAGGGAAAAAAACTGTAATCGGGAGATTTGGGGTCATTCCAGTAGGCTTGGCAAACGTCATTGAATAGAGGGGGCCGGGCCGGCCGCATAAAATCTCGAGCCGCGGATTCAAAGTTAAACGTTAAAAACAGCCCCTGCGCTACTAAGGCCACCACTCTTTAGTGAGAAATTTGAAAAAGGGCACACTATTTTGGATGTCTTTTAAATAGAAGCTATATACTCAACAGTCAAATTTTAAATTAGCGGTAGGGCTGCTTCACAACTCTTATTTTGCCCTTCATTTGGATTCAGCTCATACCAACTCGCTTGTGCTTGTATTTGAACTCATGTTGGTAAAACCATGGATTTATCCATGGTTGGTGTAATAAATCTTTCATTTCTACTAGTCTAATTGTGTGCTATCACAATCATGATTGTTTCATTTTCCCTGTAAAGCAGGCGCGTAGCCAGGGGCGGTAGGGGCAGTGAGAGGACATAAGACGAAAAAAGGAGCAGACAAGGAAATATTTTTGAAATTCTGACAAGTCGAGAACGGTACAACGAATCGTCTTCTTTCTCTAATAATTTAATGAAATGTCAAAGCTTCCGCGCTACGCGCGAGCGGGGAAAAACTAAATTCAAACAACGATATAGAGTCGAGAATGGAACGACGAAATTATCTTCTTTCTCTAATAATGTAATGAAATGTCAAAGCTTCCGCGCTTCGCACGGGAGGGGGGAAACTGTATTAAAACAAGGATTTAGAGTCGAGAATGGAACAACGAATTATCCTTTTTTTCTCTAATAATTTAATGAAACGTCAAAGCTTCCGCGCTTCGCGCGGGAGAGGGGAAACTGAATTCAAACAAGGATTAAGAGACGAGGATGGTACAACGAATCGTCTTCTTTCTCTAATAATTTAATGAAGCGTCAAAGCTTACGCGCTTCGCGCGGGAGGGGGGGGGGACTCAATTCAGACAAGTATTAAGAGTCTAGAACGGTACAACGAATCGTCTTTTTTCTCTAATAATTTAATGAAATGTCAAAGCTTCCGCGCAATCGCGTGGGAGGGGGAGGGGAACTGAATTCAGACAAGGTATAAGAGTCGCGAATGGTACAACGAATCGTCTTCTTTCTCTAATAGTTTAATAAAACGTTAAGCTTCTGCGCTTTACGTTCAGAAGAAGGATTAAGAGTCGAGAATGGAACAACGAATCTTCTAATTCTTTCTCTAATAATTTCATTAAACTATGAAAGGTCAAAGTTTCCGCGCTTCGCGCGGAGGGGGAAGGGAACTGAATTCAGACAAAGAAATAAGAGTCGAAAATGGAACAACAAATCTTCTTCTTTCTCTAATAATTAATTAAAGGTCATAGCTTCCGCGCTTCGCGCGAGAAGGGGGGGGGGGGGACGAACTAAAATTCAAACAAGGATTTAGGGTCGAGAATGGAAACAACGAATCTTCTAATTCTTTCTCTAATAATTTCATTAAACTATGAAAGGTCAAAGTTTCCGCGCTTTGCGCGGAGGGGGAAGGGAAATTGAATTCAGACAAAGAATAAGAGTCGAAAATGGTGCAACAAATCTTCTTCTTTCTCTAATAATTAATTAAAGGTCATAGCTTCCGCGCTTCGCGCGAGAGGGGGGGGGGACGAACTAAATTCAAACAAGGATTTAGAGTCGAGAATGGAACAACGAATCTTCTAATTCTTTCTCTAATAATTTCATTAAACTATGAAAGGTCAAAGTTTCCGCGCTTCGCGCGGGAGGGGGAGGGGGAACTGAATTCAGACAAGGTATAAGAGTCGAGAATGGTACAACAAATCTTTTTTCTTACCCTAATAATTCATGAAAGGTCAAAACTTCCGCGCTTCGCGCGAGAGGAGGGGGGGGGGGGGGTGACGAACTAAATTCAAACAAGGATTTAGAGTCGAGAATGGAACAACGAATCTTCTAATTTCTTTCTCTATTATTTCATTAAACTATGAAAGGTCAAAGTTTCCGCGCTTCGCGCGGAGGGGAGGGGAACTGAATTCAGACAAGGAATAAGAGTCGAGAATGGTACAACAAATCTTCTTATTTCTCTAATAATTAATGAAAATTGTAACTGGTATGGTGCTTCTAATATGACCTTGTAAGTATTGATATGTTGAGTTTTAAAAAAAGGTCTGCGCAATTTTCAAATTTCCGGCCCCCCCCTATTGGAAAATCCTGGATCCGCGCCTGCAAGTGGGTCAATAAGTTATCACTGGAAACCAGGGAGCTCACAGATAACAAGTTTTAGGTCAACGGCTGTCGGACAATCACACATTGATATAAATAAAGCTCCTCTCAGGATCTGGGATATACGACCAGAAAATCTAGCGATGTTTGATGACGTCACATCAGGGATCATACTGTGTAAGCGGTCGACATCCTATAACCAGGGACATGCTAGAGATCCCTGCTATAACTAATGAACCTATTTTCACTTTTTCAGTGCAACCTTTTCTCAATTATAAGAGTGAAACTTATAGGGATCGTTATCGTCAACCGAATCCGATATGATCGTGATCGGGAGTTGTAAAAATGGACAGTTGTCTGTGATATTCTGATCGTTGTTTCAGAGGCCGTTGTCGCCTGATTTAAAGGTGTTTTAATCTCCAATTCCTGTCTGAATCTCTGCATGTAATTCCTGTTTGTACAAAGTGAATCCCTACAAACTGATGCTGATAAAATATTAATATTTTACTTAATATCATTCAGGGTAAGAAAACATTTTTCGATTACAAAAAAAAAAAACACTGAAATATCAGCCACTTTCGAATAAGAAAG
>JAVYIG010015069.1:0-38071 GCA_035222895.1 Strongylocentrotus droebachiensis | reverse complement strand
GAAATAACACCGGTCTCGTTTCTCTCCATCTAAGGTAAGCTTGGTTCATCTCTCATGTTATTATAATCATTAAATTGTTGATTGTGATTGGATGTTGTATATCAACTAATGCCGGTTAAAAGTTATTGATTATGTGTGTGACTATATGATGTGGAAGAATTTCTTAAAACTAAAAGCATTAATTGTTGAGAGTGATTGGATGTTGTATATCAACTAATGCCGGTTAAAAGTTATTGATTATGTGTGTGACTATATGATGTGGAAGAATTTCTTAAAACTAAAAGCATTAATTGTTGAGAGTGATATGCTTGATGGTGATCAGGTGATATGATTGATTTTGATTTATATGTCAGAAAAGAAGTATACATTGTAAAAGTATTATTAATTGAACGTATAGTTCCATTATGGTTTGAACTTTCTGATGAAAAGAATGTTATGTAAAACTATAAACTTTGAAAATAATGTCGGTAAGATTTTCTAGTAATGAAGAGCTACAAAAATGCATGTGAACACTAGTAAAAATAATGAAATAGTTTATCCTCCATGTATTACTGGGGATGAAGCATGTTCTATAGAACAAAAGTTAGAATGGTGTTAATTAAGATAAAGGGTAAATCTAATATCATCAATGGTAGTAACAAGATTTACAATCTATCTTTCATAATTTAGTCTAAATGGCAATATAAGTGAATAGTGTATAAACAGTGCCATTGTGATAATGTGTAGGATCCCGTGTAGATACATAGTATTGGAACATGCACTGTATGTAATGTGTGGTAGACGATCTCTCCCCCTCTCAGCTCTCCTTTATCTCTTGGGTCACTAGGTACAGAGGTCAACCCTTCCTCGTGGTAGGGGAACACGTTCTCTCTCTCTCTCTCTCTCTCTCCCCCTCCTTCTCGTTTATGGTGTGTTGAAGATTTATTACACTCTAGAGCTACATTGGGCTACGTTGGGCTAAGAGGCATGTTTGGGAGTTGGAAACGCTGAAGAGTTTGCATTTTGCCTGACACATCTCTTTTTTTTTTTCGACGGCTGGTTCAAAATTACCGAATATTTGTGGGGCACCACACATGTATGCATTTGTGAAGTGCCTCGATACAAAGTATTTCTTTCACCTGATAAGAATAACAGTAGTTCAACAGTCAGAATGCAAACTGCATATATTTAGTGTTGCTAGGTAAGGCCAGGGGCGGATCCAGCCGGCGGCGAGGGAGGAGGTCCAATTTAGCGGTGACGCATTTGACCAGCCGAAAAGGCGGCGGGGGGGGGGGGGGGGGGGGGGGTAGAGAGCACTGTTTTTTTCGTGAGAAAATATTTAGCGGCGACACAACCAGCCGGCCGAATAAGAGTTTTTTTTTTTTGGGGGGGGGGGGGGGGGGGGGTCAACGGAAAGGGGGGGGGGGAGGGGGAATTGTACATTTCAAATCAGACCCATTTATTTAGCAAAGTCCTGCAAATCTCAAATCTATGATATTCTATATCTAGTTGTTATTATACGTCGTATGTTATGTTCAGCGGTTGATGGCTAAAATCCAAAGTCCTCCATGATTAGCCAACTTTCCAAACAGGAAAATTTGAAATTTGGGGAGAGAAACAATGTTGGGATGGGTGATTTAAACATGATTATGGTTGGTCAATGGTCAGGGTTGTCATGGTATTATGGGGAGTGGCTGTGGAGAGTGCAAGTAACTGGGGTTAGGGCATATGAGTCATAGTTCTAAGAATGTGGTTCGATCCTTGAAGCTATAACTCTGGGGTGGTCATTAATGGTTAAATGTTTATAATAAAAATAATGGGGTAATGGGGTTCTGTTTTTATCATGGAGCAGGTGGGAGAAAGTCGAATGAAAGGTGAATGACTGAAGGGAGGGGGGAGTGATACAAGTACTACATAACAAAACAACAACAACCCCTAAGAGCAAAAAAAAAATTATACACCTATCTTTGTTTTTGTTGACAGGGGGGGGGGATAGGTGCCTTTTATTGTTGTTTATTAAGGTGAAATTAACCATCTTTTTTTTTGTTTATTTTTTTTTGGCCAGGGGAGGGGGGCTCAGGCCCCCGGGCCCCCTCCCTTGGATCCGCCAATCATTTGTTGATATCGGACAAGAGACGTGACGTGACCCTGCCCCCTTTCCAAAATTGTGCCCGCTTGTAGGTACCGGTATGGTACTTCTAATATGACCTTGTCAGTATTGGGATGTGTGATTTTCAACCCCCCTCCCCCCCTATTGGAAGGCATGGCCGTACAGAGGAATTATTTATGTTGTGGACCTTGGGGGGAAATGCCGTTTATAATCGATAATTTATTTCATTTTCTTTGTTTTATTATATTTGTGGGGGCCGCCCCCTACCTTAGCCCGTCTCCCCGCTGCGTACAGTCATGATTCAAGGCAAAACAATGGCCTCGTAACTGTGAGGCCCCATGGAAAAAACCGTGTCGATGTGCTATATATAGTGGTTCCCTTTTGTGAGGCATTAATCCTCATTACTGTTAGTAGGTCCCCTTGTTGATAAGCATAGTAGCACACACATGCTTTAGCAGTCACGCAAAACAAACACTGGCAAATTATTATTCAATAAATAATAGAATATATTCTATTATATAGATCTATCAGGAATAAATCATTGTCAAAATCATTCCATAAATTGGGATAAAAAAATGTATCTACCTTTATGAACAACAGTGTTCATTGCATTCTAGAAGTTAATTACAATTGCAAAGGAAGATTTTGAGGGGAAACATTTTTTGTGAAAACGTGTTATTTTTTACTCAAATTTGAAAGAAATTTTAATTGAAAGAAATCAAAGAGATCACTGAGAAAAATTGACAATTTGTTTTTCTTTTTTTCTTGATTTAACACCTAATCAAGGACTAATAATATAGCTATATAATGATACAACATAAGATCAGCATGTTTATTTAATGATGGACCTCTCCCCCGTGCATTTGCTTGAGACTTGCTCCAGACATATACATGATAATTCTAATGGTATCGTTGCAGGCATGCAGCTATTGCTCGTATCATAATATGTGTACATAGTTGAAAACAATCCAATAAAAGGTTAATGAAGAGATATATATTGATACTTCCATGTAGTAGAAATGCGAGAGTTAAACACGGTCACAATCGATCAACCAATCAACCGATATCAGTTTTGCGATATGTGTTCTCTACCCTGAAGCATTTAGAGATATCTTAGGCCTATATTTGATATTGTATATTTTTTTAATTTTTGTTTAAAGCCGGCTTGTTTCCCCGATATTTCTGCCTCAATAGAATCATATTCGATTATACAGAGGTTGAATTTCACTCCAGTTTAATAGAACATTCATTTTGAAAATAATGAAAGGCTATATGAAATTAGTAATATTTTTGTTTCATTGCCACGACCTTCTAAATACACATCAGCCACTGGTGCAGTATGGGAGTGAGAGGGTTGCCTCCCACACAAACATAATTTATTGTTAATACAACAATATGTGTATAAAAGAGAACGCTCCATCTGTTGGTTATATGTGCAAACGTCAATAATTTGACGGAAAATTCATTGATTTGTTTCTCCTGAACAATAGGGTACACCGACTACACCCCTTTCCCACGCCACAGAAGTGTCAAGTTTGTTATAGAAAATATAATTGTTTATACTGACGCATATTTTTTCATTTTAAAATTTCTATCCAACCTACTCTATACAAGAGTATATTAATGCTGATAAAAACAAGTGAAAAAAAAATCCTTGAAATTAACTTTTTTTTTGTACTTCGTCCGCGGTTTCATAATATAAGATGGTTTCGAATAGTGCAGGAATTTAAGGTTGAAAGAATATTTTAAAAGAAAGAAAGAATATCGAAGACGAAACAGAAATCCTACCCCAAGGAAATACATATATTTTCTAGATACTTTTAGTTGCTGTCATCCCTTTTCGGAATTGATTGCGAATGGGGAAAAATGACTCCGCCGGGAATCGAACAAGGGTCACTGGCTAAGGACGCTAATGTCTCGACAAATGGACCAAGGAGACGGGCCAGAATATTACAGGAATAAATACATTTATACTCATATTCAAAATTATAATTGCGAGATAAAATAACGACAACACTTGTACCGTAAAAATGAACTCTTTACGATTGAAGAAATCAAATTAACACCTTACCGGCACAATCTTATGAATATCATGATATATAATAAATGAGATATGATCGACATGATTGATATTACATAAAACAATAAATTATTTCAAAGGAAATCAGATTTGTTGAAAGCTTTGGTAAGTAGGTCTAGGAATGTTGATAAATCCAAATTAAGTGAGGCAATTTTATGCTCATTGAATAGTAAATTGTTACCGTTTTCCCATACTAGTGTATAAAACTACGTGTCTCTGATAATATTTTGCATCTAACATGATTTATTTAATAAAAATTGTTCCAATTAATTACTAAATGCCCATTTTCATCTGATTCCAAGCTCTAATTTCTCTCTCTTTCTCTCCCTCTTCCTCTCTCTGTTTATAGTACATAATCGTTCTCATTTAATGGATTCATCTGTCAGTATCATTTAGTACAACCACAATTTTATGAAAGAAATCTACACAAAAATATATGCAGAGAAAATGTTATTACTAACAAAAATAAACAAATAATATCTGTAAAAAAGTATATGTATAATTAAAGACTAATAACGTAATATCTTTCTTTGACATAAATGAATATTCATTATTTACAAATACAAATGAGTAATACATTCATAAATAAATATAGACCTAGATTTTGTATCTTCTTTCGGTTGGGTACAAACTTGATAAGCTACTGATTTTCGAATCGTTCATTTTAAAACTAAATCATGTTGCATGTTAAAACACTTGTATTGGTGACAACCCTGTTTGCATGTCATATATGTTAACAAGGCATAATTGATCTAATTGTAGCTATAATGATTTATTTCAGAGAGGTCACAGATGATGCCAACATGATCACGATCAAACAAGAAGTAGTACAGGAAGAGGTGTCACACTCTGATGGATTTAGGGACGGAAGTTGGAAGTCAAAGGATGAAGGTATTATA
Source organism: Strongylocentrotus droebachiensis (assembly GCA_035222895.1). Taxonomy (NCBI): domain Eukaryota; kingdom Metazoa; phylum Echinodermata; class Echinoidea; order Camarodonta; family Strongylocentrotidae; genus Strongylocentrotus; species Strongylocentrotus droebachiensis. The sequence goes on along the minus strand of JAVYIG010015069.1, from coordinate 33,003 downwards.
ACTTAGTTCCAAAAGATTATTGATACCAATGAGGACAAATTATGCAATCTAACATAAAATGGATGTTTGACTTTTGCTCCGGCAACAACTGAACTTATTTCAACAAAAATATAGGGTTATGAGTTGCAATTGGGTATTACAATGTAGCTTAGGCTTTGGGGTTAGGTAGTATTTGGTATTGGTTCTACATTCTACATTGGCTGGAAATATGCAGAATCGGCAGCTTTACAATTTTCTGATTAAATCTAATGAAAGAGCAAAACAGATTGTAGCTTCAGAAATGAACTTAGAAACATTAAATTACGAATTAACCACATACAATATTTTCCTTTAAACTCATATTCTCCAAAACAGTTTTCATATACTGTGCATATTATAGTGTAGGCATTAATGTACAGTATGTATGTTCAGTCGAAAATTCACATTCCTCAATGTCTGACCTTTTTGACCGACAAGGACATTAGCTGACCGAAAGGGGCATAAGTCCCAATAACACTGAATTTATACACTATTACCACAGGATTACCACACGACAGTTACTACATTACCACACGCCCGTTACCACAGGAATACCACACACCAGTTACCACAGGATTACCACATGCCAGTTACCACAGGATTACCACACGCCAGTTACCACAGGAAAACCATACGCCAGTTACCACAGGATCACCGCACGCCACATACAACAGGAATACAACACGCCAGTTACCACAGGATTACCACACAACAGTTACCACAGGATTACCACACGCCAGTTACCACAGGATTACCACACGCCAGTTACCACAGGATTACCACATGCCAGTTACCACAGGATTACCACACGCCAGTTACCACACGATGACCACTAGCCAATTACCACAGGGTTACCACAGGGTTACCAAACGCCCGTTACCACAGGATTACCATACACCATGCAGGTACCAAAGGATTACCACATGCCAGTGTCCACAGGATTCCCGCATTGCAGGTACCACAGGACTACATAGCATGCCTACCATATACCAGGCTTTACCACATGAATTTGATATTACAAAACTAGACTTGTAAAAAAAAACATGCAAAACAAACATTTTATAATAAAACCATTGATATATTCTTACTACATTCAATGCACACTTAACAACAAAATTTGAAAATGTATGATTTTTTTTGGCCATTACAAGAAACAGATTATTGATGTTTACAAATGCTCATGTACCCTTTACAGCTCATTTTATGCAGGGGTATTACCTAATAAAAAAAAAAGTCAGTCAGTCACTCATAGTGTCTGATGGTAAAACCTAGCCTCTGATTTTTAAGTCTCTAAATTGACCAAAAAATGATAATAACCATCCATTTTTCACAGATCTCACGCTTGCTGGGCTACGTCGCCCCTCGAAAATAAGTTATAAGGTCACGTGGCTTGATGACGCACTTAACGTCATTGCGGGCATGTCCGATTTGGCCTACAACTAAGGATCTTACAATCCCATTGTAATTCATAAGTGTAACATACTGGGATTTATCAAGTGCGTATTATTTTTCGGATAAATGTCTTTTTGTTCTCAATTAATATCATTGTTTGCCTTTTTAAAGACATTTTAATGCCTAAATCACCCTCCTTTTCACCGGAGAGGCTCCTGCAGTGACGTCATATGCTATTGCGCAATACAGCTCCGAAATTGGGCCTTTTTTCTGAGCGTTCTGAGTTGTCATTTTTAAAACTAGAATTATTAATGATTGCTAAGAAAAATCATTTTCATGTTCGGAATCTCCGTCAAGTTTTTTTCTACATGTCTTTTTCCCCCATTTTTTTTAGCCCGTTTTGGTTAGAGTGGCTCTTTAAATGAACGAACTGTAATACTATATTGTTCATTTGTCCTGTTACAGTTAAACCATTTTCACCATCATTGTTGTGCGTCAATGTCGGTGCAAAGGGCTCCAATTAAAAGACGTAAATGCGTCCCTATGTTGTTCCCTTGGCAAGAAAATATAGTACTATTTGTGATATCCTGTATGAAAACACTTTTGTTTTCTCACTTTTTTCAGGGAATGAAGGCTTAAATCAAGAAGTATATATGAGGACTTTGAATTCAGTGCGGCCTGCAGATCTGAGGGCAGCAGAGACTGTCCAGCTATTCCCAGAAGTCAGGCAAGAAATGGTGAGAGGGACACTGAATCATCACCCAACCACATATAGGAATGCAGCAGAAAGTGTCCAGTTAGTCCCAGAAGATATGATCAGGCAAGTAGCAGAGAGAGGGGCATCAAATCCTTTCAGAACAACGGATAGGAGTGCAGCAGAAAGTGTTCAGTCAGTCCCAGAAGATATAATCAAGCGAGAAGTTCAGGGAAGGATCTTGAGTTCAGTGCATTCTACAGATATGTGCGTACAATCAGCCCCAGGACATACTAACAAGCAAGAAATGGAAAGCAGGACCTCCACTTCTCTGCGACAAACTGAACAGAGTGTAGATGAAACTGCCCCATCAGTCCCAGAAAACATTACACAAAAAGCAGAGAGTTGGACTTTACATATGAGGCCAGAGGAAACTAATCAATTAACTGTAGGAGCTCTCATCAAGCGAGAAGTTGAAAGCAATGCTGTACATTACCTGTCACCCATGAAACAATTCGTTCCATCAGTCATAGAAGTTCTCATCAAGGCAGAAGCAGAGGCCTTTTCAACCACATGTGGGAAAGGAGATGAAAACGCTCTGTTAGCCCCTACAAAAAACATCAAGCAAGAACCTAAAGGAGAAAGCTTGGAGGAAGATGTTTTATCAAGTCTAGAAGGTATTTATTTTGGTTTTGAAAAAAACTATCTTTTGTAAAAATATGAAGCAAGATTCATTTGAACGATGTTTGTCAGGTTCCAATGGTCTCTTTGATTAATGCTGATTATATGTTAAATCAGTGGTATGTTATGCGATGGCGGTCGGCATTCATTGGCTGCACTATTGGGCTCGGTGGATGAGAGCAGTGGAGTTACCGAGCCAGAACATCTGGACCGGATCTACTGTTCTGGCTTGTTGGGTGATTGGAGTGTGGTCGGTGGGTGCTGGCTGGCATTGTGATGCACATTATTGGCATCTAAAGCAGGGATCTCACTTAGCCGAGTTGGAGCCTCGAGTTGTGGCGAGCTGGCGCGAGCTTATAAATGGCAAGCCGTTTTATCATTAAAACATATTTCTTGATATCAAGAAATAATTTTACGTTGTAAAGCAATAGTAATTCTTGATATCAAGAATTCGATTTCGTGATATAAAGAATTCAATTCTTGATATCAAGAAATATCTTTTAATGATAAAACGGCTTGCCATAAGCTCGCGCCAGCTCGCCACAACTTGAGGCTCCAACTCGGCTAAGTTGGAGCCCTGCTTAACCTTAGGTCCTCTTACAATCTGTTTATGTGTGTTATTATTACGTGTTCAAAGTTGTATATCCAATCAATGTTGTCATCACTCAATAGCTGTTGTTATGAAGAAAAATGTATACTGCTTTATTATTTAATAAAACGCCCTACTGTGGGGGAAAAATACAAATTAAACAACAACAGAAAAGTCTAGAAGGTATTACTCGAAGTCTTGAATTGATATTCAAGTGAAACCTGTACACAAAGACTGCTCAAGGGGGAGGGGGGGGGGGGGGGAGAAAAGTGTTCTTAATAGACAAATGATAATTTCAATACAGACGTTCAGAATTTGGACATGACCTTGCAAGACCCCTTGGCCTATCTTGAAGCAACCTGAAGTTTTCAATCTGTAGCTAAGCTGTGCCAAAAACTTGGTAGAGGCTGTCAAGTGATGCTAAATATGATGAGAATTTACCTGAGTAATTCATAATCACTTGTCCTGATTTTCAAACACAAATCTCCTAGCAGTATCTAGTCCCTTGATACTTAAGTGGTATACAGTCTCTACATTATCAGCTATTAAACACAAAGTGATTGTGCATTGTGGTTCATTAGAATGAAGACCCAATAAACAAAATCACGTGAAAATCACGTTAATATCAAGGCATCGACTTGAGGAGAGTTACGTTCTTCAAACACCGGACATTTACGTAAATGTGTTAATACGTTTATTGCACTAGGACACTTAAAACACACGTACACTAAATCACGCAATTGTCACTGCAATATCACCATTATAATAACGTGATTATCCCTACCGTGGAGACCATGGTTTGTAAACCTAATACTCCCGTGTTTGTTTGGTTATGAAATTACATCTTCATAAACGAAATTATCGCGTCACAGAAACACGTGAAGCGTTAGTGATAGTTTTAGTCAAAATATCTGCGTGAAATTCACGTGAATATTACGAGGCTAACTTGAGATAAATCATGTTCTTCATGCACGTGAAATTTACGTCGAAGAGGAAATATGTTACTGTAACCCGTGTTCAACCCAATAATTATGCAAATGTTACACAATAAATGAACCAAAATAATGACGTTCTCATCCTGAACATCGTGTTTTGGATCTTCCATAATTACGTCCAGGCGCGCCGGAAGCAGTTTGGGATTAGAGGGGGTGGGGGGGGGGGGGGGTGGGTGGGTGCAAACATCCCAGAAGAGAAAGCTAGTTGCAACTGGTCTAGTTGATGAACCAGTTAATGCCAACTGGTAACCCCGGAAATTGAAATGGGCTAAATGATCCAGTTGATCCAGGCCAGTTAGAATTCAACTGGTCTAGCTGAGCCATTAGAACCATTTGGTAAAACTTCCAACCAGTTGAACGGCAACAACACTCCAATACTGGTACGTCTGTATTTCCAATGTAAAGGCATTGGTAATAAGTAGACTTACATAATTTAATGAATCGAATTTTTTTCATATACTTGTATTTTAATGAAATTATTTTAGGTCATAGTTAATGTTTCCCTTATTCATGTTTAATTAAATGTAATTTATACCAAGTAGCGAAATGTCCTAATAACTGGTAATTTATATTTGTAGTATTTTCGAAATGAATTGCACATGACTAAATCATCAGTAATTAAGAAATATGCTGTAAATTCAGATAAATTGTTTAAAAAACATAGATCTGCACGCACCCCATATTCAATATGCAAATTAATCGGTGTCAGCTGGTTCAACTGGAAATATGCACACAGACCAGTTATCAACTGGTGCAATGAATAGATGCCAACAGTCAGTTATCAACAGGTGAAAATAGAAATATGCCAACAGTCACGGGATTATCACCACGGAGCTTAAATGGTAACTGTGAAACCATCAAGACACCCCGAAATAACTCGTTTTTCACACCTAGAAATCACGGAATACCCAGCTTATATTAATAATCCGTTTGAGTCACGAGATCATCACCGTGGAACTGCTGGCAAGTTTGACTACCATTTAAATAGGTGTATTAAGACACCTAATAATGACTAAGTTTTCACACCTAAAAATCACCGATTCACAGCTTGTATTAATAATCCGTTTAAGTCACGAGATCATCACCGCGGAACTGCTGGCAAGTTTGACTACCATTTAAATAGGTGTTTTAAGACACCTAATAATTACTAATTTTTCACACCTAAATATCACGGATTCACAGCTTAGATTAGTAATCAGTGTTAGCTACGTGATCATCACCAAGAAAGTAATGGTAACTTTGAAACCATTTAAAAGGGTGTTTTAAGACACCTAATAATTACTAATTTTTCACACCTAAAAGTCACGTATGCCCAGCTTAGATTAATAATCCGTTTGAGTCACGTGATCATCACCGTGGAACTGCTGGCAACTTTGACTACCATTTAAATAGGTGTTTTAAGACACCTAATAATTACTAATTTTTCACACCTAAATATCACGGATTCACAGCTTAGATTAGTAATCAGTTTTAGCTACGTGATCATAACCAAAACAGTTATGGTAACTTTGAAACCATTTAAAGAAGTGTGTAAGACACCTCAGAATTACTTATTATCACCACCATCGGTTAACGGACAAAAAACTCGTTGCTTGGTCAAGTGGTTATTTGGTCATAAACACGTGATTTACAGAGGTAAGTGGAATCGCGTTACACCAGTCGCGTGATATATTGGTGGTGTTTACGTTAGATGAAAACGTGAACAGGAGTACCTTTTTTTTTTAAATGAAGGCACGTGTCGATAACGTTTAAATCTAGTTCAAAAGGCACCATACTTTAAAATCACTTAAAATACACTCCCAAAAGAGGTTACTTTTTAGTGTTTTGTTTATTGGGGAATACTAAAGATACCTAATATAGCGACTCGACAGCAATTTTAAACTTACTAATTAGTTTCTCCATTGAGGGTGTGACTGCCGTATTTGTAAGTGTAGAAAATGGACCAATGAATGTGATCTTATCCCTGTGATCTTAGCCCTGTACATGTACTTCAAACCATGGACCATGTCCAAACAAAGGCAGATCAAAATTGAAGGACTGCACTGACATTGAAGAAAGACTGGTTTTAAAGATGAAGTTGAGTTCTGGTCATGCGATTGCATTGTGAAAGAAACGGTGTGGAACCGACCATAAAAGGTTGATCATCTAGCATATAAGAATTTGTGTGTATTGCAAGGTTCTGGAATCATCAAAATGATAAGAAATTTGGTCAAGTCTTGGTAAAGTTACAAACACTGTACACAGAAAGATGTAAATGGGACTACACGAACACGTGGCGTAAAAAGCCGGCCCCCCGATTTTTACGATGTTATACGCATATTTAGAATATGAAGGCATTTGAAGAGCCATGCTTTTCAAGGAACATGTCTTATCTGATGTTCTTCCACACTTGCATAATAAGAATGAGTAATGCTCACAAATTATTTTTCACCTCTTCCCAGAACTCAACCTTCTCTTTAAATAATCCGACAATAATGATTTATTTCAGGTAAAATCAATCAAGAAGTGGATAGTACAACCCATAATCCTGTGTCAAGTTCTGATGGAAACGAGGAACCCGAACAATCTACATCACAAGGTAGGTTTTATATGTAGTGCAATGAGTTTTTTTTTTAGGCCTGATCAGACCACACCAATAAAGATAATGATAAAGTACATGTAATTGCATATTGAAAGATGCATTTTTATGAGAGCATTCACATTCAGACCTCATCAATTTTCACAAAAAAGCCGTTGGTAGTGTCAATCAAACACTGCTGTCACTGCGTCACTTTGAAGACGTGCAATTATTGGGTTACAGATGTTATCGTTTTTGCTTGTCCTAAAAATGAAAAATCATCGGCCGAACAATCCCAATAGCAAGATATAAATAGTTGAGGCAGGCGGTCACGTGCGATAGCTCGCGTGAATTAGCTCATTAATCTAGCTGCGTTTTCACACGATAGAAATATTCTTTAACCCTTACTGTACTGGGGGGCCTGGGAGGCCCCCATCGACATTTTCGGAGATTCCGCCGCAACCGCTTGGAATTTTGATTTGTCGTTTCATGACCTTTTTCCCTTAAGTCGTACGCACATTTTGATACCATTTTGATACCATATGATTATGATACCAGGTGATACATAACAATTAGTATGCGCATGTCATCAAAAAGTGCTATAAATGTATATATTCATGTACAAGCAGAAATGTGAATACAGGTTTAGATGTATTTATTCCCAAGTGGGAGATATGAACTGATATCAAATTGCTTTTATATGGTTCTCAAAGTAACTTAATGTGTTCCAGAACAAAAGAATACATTAGAAATAAAACAATAGATATAATAAGAAATAAAAAAACAAGAAAAATATATAAGAAAATAAATATTTGAAAATCGCGTAAAATTGCATAAATTACCATTATTAATTACATCAACATAACAATTTTGTGTTAGAAAAGAAGTTTCATATGAATAATGAGTTTCAACATTCAAAAAGTGGAGTCTGACAATTTTTGTAATGATTCTAGTTACCTGTATATTTCCAGATTTGACATTCATGAATGCGTAATTTGCGTATTCATAATTTATGCAAATTAACCTATGCATTTTCAAATATGAAAATAATGAAACCTCATGATTTTGAGATGAAGGAAAAATTTATTCAATACATTTTCAAGATTCTTCACAAGTCTACACACAAATGTCTTTCTTTCAATTATTCCTAAATGGACGGCAAAGTTTTTTTTTTACTACAGATCGGTTCAACTAGAAAATTTATCGTCGAAGGATTTCGGAGATATCGCGATCTAAAAATTCGCTGTTCGATTGTGCGTGCGCGCTGCATCTAAAAAGTCATAAAAACAACGAGACCTAATTTCACGCACGGGGGTTTACAGTTGATTTATCAAAAAAATGCGATCCATCAAAAATAATGTAATATCATAATTAGGAAGGCAAGATATCATACAATCAGTTGGTACCATTTTTTACTTACAATTTTGAGGAAATCTGCTCTCAAATTGAAGATTTTCAGACCCTTATCGTTTGATAATTGTTGATAAGTTGATAATTTTTTGGAACGGACACAAAAGTTTGCCAAATTTGCCGATCTTTTGTCAATATTTTCACAATATCGTACCCGATTCCAAAGCAAATTTCTTCTCTGGGTAACTTTATGTTCCTTTTTCCATTGGTGATATCAGATTTTCGAAATTTTACTGATCTTTTGAGATAGCGAACTTTGGTCACACCACCATATAAATATGGTCTACTTTGTAATCGGATGGTGGAGGAAATTATCACTCCCTCGGTGGTGTTCATACCGGCCCTTCTATCACCCCCGAGTCGAAGCTGAGGGGTGATAGAAGGGCTGGTATGAACACCACCTTGGGAGTGATAATTCCTACCATCATCCTTATAAGCAGTCAATATTTGTATAACATGTCTATTTCGTGTTGAATTTAGCAGGATATGTTGACAGGCTGCTTGCAAGCAGGGACAATGTGTCACAACCGGCGTGCTTCTCGAAACGACGAATCAATGGCAAACTAGGGATTGAGAGAAGAGGATACTTGGTAAGTTTCTATTATCTTATAATCCCCGTCACCTGTGCAAGAAAATACGAACATTTTTATTGAGATCAGGGTGGCTTGTGTGTTGATTTTATTCAGTAGATTGAACATGAAAAATAGACATAAACAATATTGCAAAAACATGAAGTAATAGTACAATAACAAACAGGAGTGGGACAGTTTATGAGAGTCTTAAGCCCGGGTCATTGCCTTTTAGTTTAATAGCCATGTAGGGCTGATCCGGATTGAAAAGACAGTCACAAATAACGCTAAACATGGGCCAGGGAACTAAAGAACGGCATCAGTACCAATAATTAAAGAGATAGTTGAGTTCTGTTTCAGAGGGCGCTACACAATATAATCTTTTTGTGGGATAATGAAAAACTGAGTGTCAAATTTGATAGAACATACAATTTAAATGACAAAATCATCTTTGTTTGATCAACATTGGTTCAGAGACGGCTGAAATATCCATAAATATCACGATTTCTAATATTTTTGTACCACCACAGATATTCGATAATTTTAAAAAGCCGTTGAAAACACGAAATAGCGCCTTTTACGTTGTATTTCAGCCAATGCTGATGTTGGATTTTTTGTTGTTGGCTTTGTCGTGTTGGTTATATTACGAACAACCAGCCGGCCCATGTGTTGTTATTATTATTTAATTAATTAATTAACGGTCACCGTCGTTTTTTTTAAAGTGGAGCTGAATTAGTATGATCGTATTGACTATTTTTTTTTACACATTTTGGGGTCTAAAATTACCTTCATAGCAATTTTAGGTCCCAAAAGGGCACTAGAAATGTCATAGATAAGAATAAGAGCAATAAGCATGCACTTTGAAGGCATTTGCGGTCTGAAAACAGAACTCAACTATCCCTTTAAGTTGGTGTTTGGCATTTTGATATAAAGTGTACACAGTAAGCCGGGAAACATGGTCATCATAGTAAATTAATAATAAACTTCATTTATAATATTCTATTAGTATATCTTATAAATAACAACATATCGCAGTCAAATGCCTGAATTGCATATCGTTACACAATAAATCGATTGTACATTATATACAGAGTAATATAATAATTATATATCAAATAAGTAAAAATATCGATGAAATGTAAATTCATTTTATTTAACCATAGAACAGTAATGTAGCGCTCAGACCAACTTTTTTTTTAGTAGCAGTATTGTATTGCATGTGCTAGTAATTTATTAGAGGTTTCTAAGACGTATATAAATCATAATTCCTTTGTGCAAGATGCATGATGTAAAACTGAATGCCAACACCGTCATTTTGCCACAGATGATGATTCGGGCCAGTGTCGCCGAGAAAGGTTTGCTGAGCACTAAGCACCCGGCATTTAATGGAGCGGTTAGAGGGCTCATAAGGGATTTTAATCTCGATACCAGAAGCTTCCCCGAGGTCTACAAGGATTTCGCGACAATAATTCACAACAAGCGTAATTACTTGAAACGGTGAGTTGGTTTCATGAGATATCAGTATTTGTTGTGTCTTCATGGTCAAATTATGAATATTATTATTATTAGTAGTAGTAAGAGTAGGAGTAGTAATAGAAGTAGTAGTAGTAGAAGTCGTCGTAGTAGTAGTCATGTAATGCCCAAAGTCCAGCTGAACCCATCGTTAATCTAAATATATATGCCCTTGCAGTATAAGGATCTGAATCTAACATGAACGGCTATACCATAAGAACAATAATATACGCTAAAACAAAATCAACTTGTCACGTTCCTTCAATACACTATGTCAACAGACAAACAGTTTAAAATGTATGTCAGTGAACCACGTCCTTCCTAACGCCACCCCAAATGCTTTGGCTTCAAGTGTTATTTTCATCTGTGTACACTTTATATTGTCGGTCTACGAGGAAAAAAAGGCATAGTGAGGCATCTCACTATAAGTACACAAAATCAGGGGCGTCGCCAAAGGGGGGGGGGGGGGGTGTGGGGGGTGCGACACCCCCCCACCTGTCAGGATTTTGTCGGTAAAATTGCGCTGCCGTCGGGAAAAAAGAGAAAAGGGGGAGGGAAAAAATGAGAGGGAAAAAAGAGAGAGAAAAAAGAGAGGGAAAAAAGAGAGGGAAAAAAAGAGAGGGAAAAAAAGAGAGGAAAAGGGAAAGAAAAGTAAAAAAAGAAAAGGAAAAGAAAAGAAAGAAAGGAAAAGAAAGGAAAGAAAGGAAAAGAAAGGAAAAAAAAGAGAAGAAAGAAAGAGAAAAAAGAAAAAGAGGGAGGAGAGGAAAGAAGGAAAAGAAAGAAAAGAAAGAAAAGGAAAAAAAGAGTAAAATGGAAACAAAAGAAACGGGGGATGAAAGAGAGGAGAGAGAGGGGAGGTAACAGTCTGAGAGAGGAGGAGTGGGTGTAAAAGAGAGAAGGTGGTTGTTGGGTGGAGTCGTCTCGTCGGTGGAGCAAGAAAGACACGGGTAAATATGTTGCTGTGTCGGGTCAGCTGTGTCGGTATTCTTGCTCGATCATCGTGTACTATATATCAATGCAGAAGTTTAAAGTCAGTGAGATGTACACTGTTGGTCATAATGGTGGAATATTTATTTTTACCCCAGTTTAGGGAAGGATTTTAAAAAATTATTTATTTCTAATAGATCTAGATAATGGCATACATTCTCAGATTTTATTGAATATTAATTTGCGAGTGTTTGTTTTGCGTGACTGCTAAATCTTATGTGTGCTACTATGCTAATCAGCTAGGGAACCTACTTCCTAAATCATAATTGACAGTAATGAGGATTGATGCCTCACAAAAGGGCACTAATATAGCTAATCGACACGATTTTTATCCTGGGGCCTCACAGTAACGAGGCCATTGCTTAGCCCCTGAATCATGACTGTACGCAGTGTTTGCTAGGGTACGCGGCCGCCCCCACAAATCCCCCAAAACGAAGAAAATGCAATAATTTGTCAAACATTCATTGCATTTTCCCCCGGCCCCCAACAGGAAAAATTCCTCTGTGTGGCCATGCCTTGAACAATAATGCATGGCCCTACAGAGGAATGTTTCCTGTTGGGGGGCCGGGGGAAAATGCAATGAATTTTTGACAAATTATTGCATTTTCTTCGTTTTGGGGGATTTGTGGAAGGGGCCGCGTACCCTAGCAAACACTGCGTACAGTCATGATTCAGGGGCTAAGCAATGGCCTCGTTACTGTGAGGCCCCAGGATAAAAATCGTGTCGATCAGCTATATATTAGTGCCCTTTTGTGAGGCATTAATCCTCATTACTGTCAATTATGACTTAAGGGCGTAGGTCCCTTAGCTGATTAGCATAGTAGCACACATATGATTAAGCAGTCACGCAAAACAAACACTCGCAAATTAATATTCAATAAAATCTGAGAATGTATGCCATTATCTAGATCTATTAGAAATAAATAATTTTTTTAAATCCTTCCCTCAACTGGGGTAAAAATAAATATTCCACCATTATGACCAACAGTGTATAATTATTGTCGGTCGGCCGACAAGTTTTTTTCCCTACGAACTGTGACTTCTTATCCGCTGTGACGACTTCTAGAGTGACTACAACTACAATACTTGTATTTTCTCGAAGTTTCACTTTCCTATAATATCAGCTAAAGAAATCAGAGGTTTAAAATTTTCGAGGAAACTAAATTCAAACAAGGTTTAAGAGTCAACAATGGTACGACGAATTGTCTTCCTTTCTCCATATTGTGATGAAACGCGGAAGGGGAAAACTTCGAGTCGAGAACGGTACAACGAATCGTCTTCTTTCTCTAATAATTTAAGGAATCGTAAAAGCTTCCGCGCTTTGCGCGAGAGGGGGAAACTGAATGCAGAAAAATATGGCTTATTAAAAGTCGAAAACGGTACAACGAATCGTGTTCTTTCTCTAATAATTTAAGGAAACGTCAAGCTTCCGCCCTTCGCGCGAGAGGGGAAAACTGAATCCAGATGAATAGGGCTTAATAAGAGTCGAAAACGGTACGACGAATCGTCTTCCTTTCTCTATATTGTGATGAAACGCCAAAAATTCCGCGCTTCGCGCGAAAAGGGAAAACTTCATTTACACGAGTCGAAAACGGTACAACGAATCGTCTTCTTTCTCTAATAATTTAAGGAAGCTTTGGAAACTAAATTCAGACAAAATTAAAAGGGCTTATTAAGAGTCGAAAACGGTACGACAAATCGTATTCCTTTCTCTATTGTGATGAAACGCCAAAAAATCCGCGCTTCGCGCGGAAGGGGAAAACGTCATTTAGACGAGTCGAGAACGATACAACGAATCGTCTTCTTTCTCTAATAATTTAAAGGAAACTTCAAAGCTTCCGCGCTTCGCGCGAGAGGGGGAAACTGAATTAAGATAAATAGGGCTTAATTAGAGTCGAAAACGTTACGACGAATCGTCTTCCTTTCTCTATTGTGATGAAACGCCAAAAATTCCGCGCTTCGCGCGAAAGGGGAAAACGTCATTTAGTCGAGTCGAGTACGGTACAACGAATCGTCTTCTTTCTCTAATAATTCAAGGAAACGTCAAAGCTTCCGCGCTTCGCGCGAGAGGGAGAAACTGAATTCAGATGAATAGGGCTTAATAAGAGTCGAAAACGGTACGACAAATCGTCTTCTTTCTCTAATAATTTAATGACGCGTCAAAAACTTCCGCGGGAGGGGGAAAGCTTCATTCAGACAAGGATTAAGAGTCGAGCACGGTTCAACGAATCGTCTACTTTCTGTAATAATTTAATGAAACGTCAAAACTTCCGCGCTTCGCGCGGGAGGGGGATAAACTGAATTCAGACAAGGATTAACAGTCGAGAACGGTCAGCAAATCGTCTTCTTGTTATAATAATTTAATGAAACGTCAAAGCTTTCGCGCTTCGCGCGGGAGGGGGGAACTTCATTCAGACAAGGATTAACAGTCGAGAACGGTACAATAAATCGTCTTCTTTTCCTAATAATTTAAGGAAACGTCAAAGCTTCCGCGCTTTGCGCGGGAGTGGGATAAACTGAATTCAGACAAGGATTAACAGTCGAGAACGGTCAGCAAATCGTCTTCTTGTTATAATAATTTAATGAAACGTCAAAGCTTTCGCGCTTCGCGCGGGAGGGGGGGGGAACTTCATTCAGACAAGGATTAACAGTCGAGAACGGTACAATAAATCGTCTTCTTTTCCTAATAATTTAAGGAAACGTCGAAGCTTCCGCGCTTCGCGCGGGAGGCGTATCACCCACAAACCCTTATGAGCGCGCTTCGCGCGCTCTTTAAGTGATTCGCTTGCTCACTACCGCCCCTCCCTAAAATAAGATCCTAGCTCCGCGCCTGCATTAAAATATAGATCTATAGCTATAATAATGCTGACTAAGGAAAGGAAAATGACCATTTGCGCATACGCAAGTACTATAGATAGTCCATAGGAAATACAATTTAACCTTCGGCCCCAGGTTTATAGGGTTAAATTTGTAGATATTGGACATTTAATTTTGTCGGTAATTGGTTGCTAGTTTTGTCGGTAATCTTTGGCCTCTACACCCCCCCCCCCCACTGAAAATGGTCTAGCGACGCCCCTGCACAAAATCATAAGTCATCATAATCTCAAGAAAAACATTCAAATATCACTCAAGTGCTATGTTCTGATGATAAATCACACTGTCTACCTCATTTTGGGGTATCAGGTATACATCAAATGTACTTGTTAGTCAACGTATAGTAAAGGAAATCAAAATGGTCAGAGTTTCGGCTGAAGTAAAAATGACATACTGAATATATAGACCCACAGAAGAAGAAAACAATCCGTAATATGCCTTTGTGTTTGGACAAAAAAAAATCTTTTGAAAATGTGATGTTTAGGCCTATGTTATAATCTTGTTTTCGTTCCGATGAAGGAAATGTCCATAGGAATTGAAAAAAAAGTACTAACGTTTCGGGGATCCCTGTTAAAGAATATTTTAAAAATTTCACCTAAAATTGTATAATGATCTGAAGGAGGATGTCATTTAGGACTTACATTTGCATGGATTTTCAAAACTATTGTATTCGAAGATGAATATTGAAGGGAAAATATGATTTTTATTAAAATTACCATTGAGATTATAAACGGAGATTTGAAAAGTCTTGTCACTATGCCTGAAATGTAATCCAAACTAAGATGATACTTTTAATATTATTGATAAAGATTTCAGGACTGCTCTCTTGACTGTTCTTCCAACACTTTGAGCACAACGTAATATACATGTAAATGTAAACTAAATATTGTCTTTCTAATTTACTATTTCTTTTAAAGGGCAATTCCACTCTCATATTCCTGTTGCTTTGTGTGAAAGCAGACAAATTAGAAAAGGAAATCAGTGAATGTTTGAGAAAAATCGGACACATAATAAAAAGGTTGTGCAATTGTGCAAGTTTAGAGAGTGAAACAAATTGGTAACTCTAAGCATAGATGTCACTGATGATCGGCTTTCCATTCGTTTGTACACAATATTTAACTACTTTCAAGTTTTCTCCCCCGAAAGTTTTTCTTCAAACCTGCGCTTCGTATATAGTCAGAGCAATATGTTTATGCATATTATATATACTGGTTAGATTCTGTACGTCCCCAACCATTTGAGAAAAGGGGAAATGTGTGTGATTTTGTGTAAGGACGAATGGAGAGCTGGGCCCTGTATTACAAAGAGTTGATATCAATCGCAACTTATTTGTGATTGATATCAATCACAACTATGTACATAAGAGATGGGAGACTGCAAACTTGTGATTGATTTAGGGACTTGATATTGATTCGGATCAATATCAACTCTTTGTAAGACAGGGCCCTGGTCATCAGTGACACCACTCAGAGTTGCCCATATGTCTTTCTATCTAGACTTTCACGATTGCATATTTTGTCCAATTTATCTAAATTTGTCACTGATTTGCTTTTCTGAATTTTCTGCTTTCATACAAAGCAACAAGATATCAGGGTGGACTTGCTCGTTAAAACATAATTTACTGCTAATTAATATGTACTTTGTTATAATGACACATATTAATTGATATCATCGTCGTGTACATTACTTTTGAGTTTGCATTCAAAGACTTTTTTGTCAGTTCATTTTCCATGTATATTTATCTACCTTTAATGTTGTTATGTGTTTATTCATTATTTTGTTGTATGATTTATTATTAAGCAGGGTCTCATGGAAGACCATTGTACGGTGAATGGGCTACCCTGTATAAATATCAGAAAGAAAAATAAAGAAATAAACTTTTGAATATAGGTCACCAGCATTTTGTAGCACTTAAATGTAATACAGAGTTTTGGGAAGTTTTGAAAATTGGCTGGATAGTGATTCTTTATAATTTTGACATATTTTGATGCCCCTGGGGATGTTTTATCAGCACTAGAAAATTAAGCGCCTAAAACTCTTCTGCTTTCGAGAAAATTGAATATAAATATGTACCGGTGCTCCTGGTAAGTTTTGATAAATTTCGAATAGCGCATACGGCCATACAATGTAGCTGCGCCCTCAAAAATATCAGAATATGTAGTTGTGATATATAATTTCCGAACGGGAATAGCAAATCGGTCGATTTACTCAAGAAACATTGTTTTATGGCTCAATTAATATTTAGACCTTGAGAGGGAGCTATACAACATAAAGAGTTTATTATTTACAATTGCATAACTTTAGACTCGATTTCAACCGCGACAACGATCACTGAAGATTGTAGGATCGCATGCTTCCAATATGTTCATTTGAACTAAATTCATGATCCCATTCCAAAACTTTGCAATACCTTTAGTTTGTCAATACATGATGATATTTTCAAATCATTATTTTTTAATTCGTTCTATCTTTGTTTTGATCAATTCATGCAGGAAGCAGAAAAACGAAGGAAACTGAATTTGAATGATTCTGGGTTCGGAGATGAGCTGGACCAATGTGGAGAGGGGATCAGCGCAGACATAGGAGAGCTGGCTTGGAAGGAGAGAAGCGGGGCTTAGAGGGAGGGTATTGGGCCTTTAGGGGGAGAGCAGGAATATGGGTAGGGGAGCGGGGATTTAAGGAAGGGGAGCAGGACTTCGAGGGAGGGGAGCAGGACTTAGAGGGAAGGGAGTGGGGCTTTAGGGGAGTGGAGCAGGACTTCGAGGGAGGGGAGCAGGACTTAGAGGGAAGGGAGTGGGGCTTTAGGGGAGTGGAGCAGGACTTGAGGGGAGGGGAGCAGGTCTTAGAGGGAGGGGAGCGGGGCTTAGAGGGAGGGGAGCAGGTCTTAGAGGGAGGGGAGCAGGGTTTGAGGGGAGGGGAGTAGGACTTAGAGGGAGGGGAGTGAGGCTTGAAGGGAGGTGAGCAGGACTTAGAGAGAGGGGGAGTAGGACTTAGAGGGAGGGGGCGGGGCGTGGAGGGAGGGGAGCAGGACTTAGAGAGAGGGGCGGGGCGTGGAGGGAGGGGAGCAGGACTTAGAGGGAGGGGGACGGGGTTTGAAGGGAGGGAAGCGGGGAAGTCCAGGAATATACCGAAGGTGTGGGAATTATGGTCAAGTGCTTTTATAACTTTGTCAATAAACGTCAAGAGCGCATGTGTTGTATTATGTTGTTCACGAAACCCGAATTGAACGTTGCACAATATATTATACTCATCAAGAAAACTACTTCTGTTGTACATGATATTTTCCAGGATCTTAGAAAGAGTTGTTAGTAACGAAATAGGACGATAATTACAGATCTGGTTGTTACCGTGGGTGTCACCCTTTTAAAATATTGGCGACTTTGGCAATTTTCATTTGGTCGGGCACTACACCTGAGGATAGAGATACATTATAGATAATTATGTACTAGATGAACAATGACTACTGGCAAGATATGCTTTAGCAAGTTATTGGTTACATTGTCGAAACCAGGACTCTTTAAAAAAAAAAAATTTTGGTACAATTCCAGTTATCTCAGCAGAGTCTGTTGGGTATAAAAATAACGAATTGGGGTTAGGTTGGTTCATATAGTCCATAAAATGTCTATTGGTATAAGGTATTTTTGTTCAGCTAGGTTTTCCAATGTTAACGAATTAATCATTAAAACTTTCTACAACACCATTAGTGTCCTCAATTATGTGATCATTAACTTTAACAGTATCAATTGACCTCTGTTTTACATTCTTTTAGAGTACACCGTTTATAATTTTCCGTGTACCTTTGATAGTGTTTTTTCGAGGCATAATATTACTTGTTAGCACTTTTTAGTAGGCTCGTTAAAGTATTTTTGTATTTTGTCTATTTAAATTGTGTTTGAGGAGTATGGTCTTGCTTGTATTTGTAATATAGTTTATTTTTCTTATTTGTGGATATTAAAAGGGGTTTAGTAATCAACGGCGATCTAGGATTTTGTTAATAATTTGATATGCTACTTGTAGTTTATGGGATGATTTCATTATAAACAAGTGTTAAGGTCTCCATAAATTTGTCGAATGACTCATTACAGTTTTCTGTTGCTAGTACATCGGTCCAGTCAAGAGAGTGTAGTGTGTCCTTTAAACCCATGATGCACAACCCGTACTTATTGCTGCCGTTTTAAGCAAAATACTTTACTCTAATATTTGTACACAACAGCTTTTAATTATATAGTAATTATTTGCGATATAAAGGCATATATAGCTATATTCAATATATTGTAGCTTGTATGGGTTTGAGAGCAATTAGTTGTAAATATAGTAATATGAGACACATATTATATGAAAGCCATCTCATTGTATGGATCTTTAATATTTGAAATGGATCTGACTTCTTTGAAACGAACTTACTGGATTTTTCTGTTACGTTCTCTAAAGAAAATGCTATTTTCTAAGTTTTCTAAATGTGAAACTACTGAACATTCATTCATTTATATACAAAATTACATTTGATGCATGTAAATAAAGTAAATATGTAAATCGGAAAAGGTGGTTGTTTTGTTGTGACTGAATTTATCACGGTTTGTCGTGAAAACAAGGATAATTTTGCACTGGGATGAGTTTGATTAACGCCTCTAGAGTGTTGGGCGCTCCAACTTAAATTTTATAGTGAAAACAGATGTCCTTAAACACGAATTACCGCAAGGATTTTCCTGACTAATGTGTTTAGAAATGAATATACTGATGAAAGAATACATTTTTTGAAATATTCTATAAATTCTTGTATTTGTCATTAATATTCGTTTTAAAACACATTTCTTTTGAAAATCCTTGCATAAATGAGTGTTTAATTGACATCCTCTTTCATATCGATATACAATGTATGTGTTCTCTGTTTAACAGGCTTGAAATTATATAGGCATAATGACGTGAAAGATGGTGTAATTTAAGGCTCACTTCTGCATGGATTTTCAATATGTGTTTTAGGACGAATATTGATTAAAGAATACAAACTTCGAGTTTTGAGAGAGAGAGAGAGAGAGAGAAAGACACAAAGAGAACAGAGAGAACGAGATTACACGGGAGTGAAAAATCCTGGAAGAACTTAATTCTTTGAAAGTGTTGGGGGCCTCTAAACTTAGCTTAAAACGTTTTCACTTAAATGGTATATGACGTGAGGGAAGATATCATTTAATGGTAGTAGCCCTCATTTGCACCATCCTCAACAGATGTGATGAAATTACATAGGTAGAAGCTTTTTGGCATGAAAAGAACCCTCTTCAAAAGCACCAGTAGTTTGGATATGAGAAGAGAATATATTTCTTGTATTTTCCTTGAATTTACATTACTAACGTGGTCGGCTACTAATGTTAATTCAAGGAAAGTAAAATAAATCTATTCACTTCTCATTTCCAAATTACCGATCCGTTTGCTCTAAAAAATTGAAGTGTATTATTATCATGCATAACTGCTTCTACCCATGAAATTTCATCGAAATCGGGGAGGGTGTGCAAATGAGGGCTACCACCTTTAACACTAACCTCTGCACGGATGATCAACACAAATGTGTTTGAAGATTACTGTTGATGAACAATAAAATTGGTGACTTTTTGACTATGCACAGAATATTATAAATATTTACTTGTTTCATCTATTTTCTCATCGAAACACATATGTCTTTTCGCAGGGTATTTGCATGCTGACACTACATACCGTATATCCTTCTAAAGCACTAAAAACTGAATTCACAATTTCCATATATATCAAATGTCCTTGACCACTGTCTTGTCGTCTGGGGTTGAGATCCCACCAAAGACTTGTGCTGGATCTTATTCTCAAGGTCATTCTAAAGGTGGTTTGCCAATATAAATGAAAATAAAAACTTGTGTAAATCCTTTGGTAAACGAGAGATAATACCAAGATCAACACACAGAGGAGAAAAGTCAAAGTCTTGAATAAAATCGACCGATTGGCTATTCCCGTTTGGAAATTATATATCGCAACTGCGTATTTTGAGATGTTAATGTTCGCAGCTACCATTGGTAAAAGAATAATTGTTGACAAATGCATCTGAGGATACATTCTGGAGAAAAGCTACATCAATGTCCATGTTGCATTTAGAGAACATGCCAGGCCATTCATCCCCTTCTCCACTTGAGATCACGCACAGGAGAAAAGCCATTAGAATGTCCGCACTGATTTTCGAAGAAAAGTAATTTTAAAATAAAAATTACACTCTGTTTCTCGTCTACCCCCCCCAACTAAAATACCCTTTATATTTGATTGTTTAAACATTTCTCTTACTTTGAACTAAAACTATGACGAATATCTTTAATGTGTAAATGTGAATGGGTGAATACAAAATAAAGTATATTTTGCACGTTCTACCTTTTCTCAGAACATAATCCAAAAACTTCTGTCTCTACTTGAAGTGACAGGATACTCATGTCATCTCTTACACAGTATCTCAGGTGTCGATGACATGAATATTCTCTTTTTCGCCACCAGGTGATATTGTTGACAACTAACAAGACACGGTAGAACGTGGAATATCAATCAACAGTGGTGGTGAATCTCATCTTTGCTCACATTGCGGCAAGGTGTTTTCAACAAAAGATCAACTCGACATTCATCTGAGGATACATTCTGGAGAAAACCTACATCAGTGTCCATGTTGCAGTAAGAGAACATGTCAGGCCAGTCGTTCCCTCCTCCACTTGAGATCACATACAAGAGAAAAGCCATATGAATGTTGCTATTGTAAGAAAGGTTTTTCTCAAAAAAAGTTATGTTGACCGTCATCTCCGAACACACCCAGGAAAAAAGCCGTATGAATGTTCAGACTGTAAGAATTTTTTTTCTCTGAAATGTATTCTTAATAATCATCTCCGAACACATACAGGAGAAAAGCCACATGAATGCTCGCACTGTAAGAAAACACTTTCTAGGAAAAGTGGTCTTAAGTGTCATATCCGAACACATACAGGAGAAAAGCCACATGAATGTCCGCACTACAAGAAAGGGTTTTCTCTGAAATGTATTCTTAACAATCATCTCCAAACACATACAGGAGAAAAGCCACATGAATGCTCGCACTGTAAGAAAACATTTTCTAGGAAAAGTGGTCTTAAGTGTCATCTCCGAACACATACAGGAGAAAAGCCACATGAATGTCCGCACTGCAAGAAAGGGTTTTCTAGGAAAAGTGGTCTTAAGTGTCATCTCCGAACACAAACAGGAGAAAAGCCACATGAATGTCCGCACTGCAAGAAAGGCTTTTCTCAAAAATGTGTTCACAACAAGCATCTCCTAACGCACACAAGAGACACAAGAGACACAAGAGAAAAGCCACATAAATGTTTGCTCTGCAATAAAGGGTTTTCTCTGGAAACTACTCTTAACACTCATCTCCGAAACACATACAGGAGAAAAGTCATATGAATGTTCACTTTGTAAGAAAGGATTTTCTGACAAATGCAATCTCACCAGACACCTACAAACACACATAGGAGAAAAGCCATATAAATGCTCCGAATGTAAGAAAACATTTTCAAGGAAAAGTGGTCTTAAGCGTCATCTCCGAACACAAACAGGAGAAAAGCCACATGAATGTCCGCACTGCAAGAAAAGGTTTTCTCTGAAATGTGTTCTCAACAATCATCTCCGAACACATACAGGAGAAAAGCCACATGAATGTTCCTACTACAAGAAAGGGTTTTCCCAGAAATGCAAGCTCACCAGACACCTCCTACCGCACATAGAAGAAAAGCCACATGAATGTTCCTACTGCAAGAAAGGGTTTTTTCAGAAATGCAATCTCACCAGATACCTCCTAACGCACACAGAAGAAAAGCCATCCGAAGGTTGCTATTATCAGAAAGGACTATCTCAGAAAAGTACTCTTAAAGGTGCCAGTTTTGGAAATGCCTCCATTTCAAAAAATGAAATGGAAGCTCATATTAACAATCATGTGAAAGAATATGTTTTGACTAATACGTGATGATACAAATTTTGCCGGGAAATAATCCATGTCCTTGGATGACATGAGACGTCATTGAATTGATGAACACGAGGGATTACCTTCGTGATAAAGCCATACAGCTCTCGTCATCAGATTTTTGGGAACAATATAAAAAATGCAGAAATCTTATCACACGTGAACTTAAAAATCTTTAAAAATCATACATTACTTCATTATTGAACGACAAGTCAGGAAACGCATGTGCGTTTTGGGATGTTATGCGACGTCTTACTAAGAAAAGTCAGTCTAAAAATATAATATTGAATATAAACGATGTTGAAATATCAGACTTGAAGGAAGATGTTGAATATTTTAATACGTATTTTGTTGACTCCGTTTCTGAACTCACTAAAGCTTTTGAGCTCGAGACCGAAACTATCAACGGATGTGAATCACTGAAAGAAAATCTGAAAAAAGCAACTGGATATTATGAACTCTCTGTTAAAATACTGAAATATTTCTGTGATATTCCTCATGTAATGGAAAGTTCAGTATATACTCAATTTGTCTATGCATTCTTCAGTATACCCTAATGCTTGGAAAATGGCCCGAGTCCAACCGATCACCAAAGGAGGGGATACAGCCATAATGGAGAACTACAGACCCGTGTCTACCGTATACTGCCGATTTTATCTAAAATAATTGAAAGGGCAGTTTATTTAACTATCTTTGAATATTTGTCTCAGCATAATCTATTTTATAAGAACCAATTTGGATTTCGTCCTAAGCACTCATGCGAAACAGCCCAATTATGCATGGTTAACCAGTGGTCAGACAATGTAGACAAAAGGTATTTGAATGGTGTAGCTTTTATAGATCTTCGACGTGCATTCGTTACAGTCAACCACTCTCTACTCTTAAATTGATTACAGTAATTTAGTTGCTCCAATAATCTGTCTCGTAAGGGAAAGAAAAATCAAAATTTTGAAATATTACAATGGGAGTTCCACAAGGGTCCATCCTGGCCCCGCTCCTTTTTACTCTACTTGTATAATGACCTCCCAAATTCTATCTCAAATGACATTGTGTATATGTATGCAGATGATACTACTATTTCTGTATGTGCAAAAACTAAGCAAGAGGTAGAACTCAAACTGACAAAAGCTCTTGGTGAACTGAATTCTTGGCTGAATAAAAATAAGTTGATTTTGAATAGTGATAAGACTAAAACGATGCTGCTAGGATCAAAGCAAAAGCTTAGATTATTAGATAACAGTATGCTGTCGATTGAATTATTATGGATGCCAATTGAAATGTGTATATGCATATAAACGTTTGGGAATTATAATTGATAACAGTCTTGACTTTAAAAAACATATCGAAAGTATTGCTTTAATTATGAAACAGAAATTAGGAACCATTCGTCGATGTAAACATTATTTTGATAAAGCGCAATTGAACAAACTGTACTGGGCTTTTGTAGTGCCCCATTTAATGTACTGCTGTACCGTTTGGTCGGGGAGATCTGTAGCAAATCATAGTATACTGGAAAGATTACATAAGAGGGCAGCATATATGATATCTCGTTTTTCTTGGGAAACCCCATCTGTACAAATTTTTGAAATTCTATCCTGGCCAAAAATAGATCATCTGTTTTTTTTTAGAGCATCTTGTTGTATGATTCACAAATGTTTACATAATGTGAAGTACTCGGTGATGAATTTATTTATATTTAAGCGATATCATCTCGAACGACAAGGAGCAAAAATAGGATGTTAATTAGGATGCCCACATGCTCGTACGACCTTTTATCAGAAGTCATTTCTTGTCACAGGTCCATCAAACTGGAATAAATTACCCGAACACTTCGATTTATAAAGAATAGGAAACCATTTAAACGAGAAATGGCAAAATGGCGAAAAGACATTGTAATATGATTATAGTGCAATAACACTTTTCTTTCTCTCCTCTTTGTATATAGTTTATTATATCTTCTTCTTGTTTTCTCTTGTTGGTTTGTTATTGTGGTTGTTACTGTTGTTTTTTTTCTTTTTTCTGTTTGCTTCAATTTGGATATATGGCATTTACATATTTGTATCATATACATTTCACTCATTTCGTTATCCTCTATGTTCAAATCCTTATTTATAACCTGGTTTGCAATTTTTTGTTTGTTAAAGTCGTATTTTGTAATTTTCTATATTTATTTATATGTTAATGTGTTTGTGTAATGAAGGGCCTCAACGAAAACCAGTATTTATTTGCTGATTGGGCTACCCTTCTTTTTAAAGGTGTGTAATAAATATAAATGAATAAATCTATGAATAAATCTACTAATACAGGGAAGAAAAGCCATAATAATGTTGCTATTGTGAGAATATATTCTGTTAGAAAAATGTTCTGTTCTGTCGTTTAACACATGCAGGAGAAAAGTTTTATAAATGTTCACATTGTAGTAAAAGGTTTTCTCAGAAAAGCGTTGTTAAACATCTCTAAACACACATACAGATGAAAAGCCATTCCTTTGTTTCCTCTGTAAGAAAGGATTTTCAAGGGAACATTATTACTGTTCATATTGAGAAACAGACGGGAGAAATACATGAGAATTATCGCATTGTTAGAAAGAATTTTCTTTTAACCACCCTCTCAGTTTATAGCGAAACCACGTCATCGACAAAAGTCTTCTGAATGATTTTTTAATGCTGCATATCCTAATAAGAGAAAAGAAAAAAGGGGGTCGGTAGTAAGCTCAGTCTGCAAACTTAATTGTAAAAAAGCAATATTCTACCCATTCCTGGTCCAAGGTCATGTACGTGTAACAAAGGTAAAATTAGATTCCATTTTTTTTTATACCGCAAACAAAAGGCGGTTCAACCTGAAATTTAATCAGAATTAAACAATCATAAATAATATGTTAAATTTTAAACTGTGTTTACAAACGATCTTGCATCAAATGATTTGTATGATTAATGTACGTTCAGTGACATTACATAGTACACGTCTTGTCCCAAAATGAGAAATCAATGACCCCTAAAGAATATGTTCTATTTCCTTAGCAGCATAATAAATGATTAATAAATCTATGATTCCCTGAAAGTATGCCTGCTTCAATTTCCTTTGTTCACTATTGTATATGCGTGCATGATAAACCAACCCTTTTGGCTCTACACAAATTACTCTAAATTCCTCTTTATATCTTATACATGTCTATACAGTTACCAGAATTTATCTTCGTTCTGTCACTTTATACAACTGCCTCATATATAGATATAAATGATATTCAAGTAAAATAACCCATAACATTACAACATGTACCTTATTATGTAACTGCACATTTGCATCCTAAACTTACTGTGCGTACGTATCACTTTCATAACAAATTTTATACGTCAAATTATCAGAAAACTATAAACAGTATAAAACCAACACCCAACTCAAACAGACGGCTAATTATTAATTATCAGCATCGTGTGTTCAAATTATAATCACAACATTAAGCTTGTCTGCATGGAAAACTACAAATATCGATGGCTTGTCAGAAAATTCAACCAAAAAAACGATCGCTTCTGACGTCGTACCTTGATCGTCAAGCAAAATAGAAATTTTCTTTTCAAACAGAGACTTCTGTATCTTGCACGAAGCTTGAAGTCTGCACTAGTTTGCCAGGAGGGATAAGACCTCCCTGCATGGTCCCTGACAGATTGCTATCTCATCAAATAAGCTCTCAAGTATCATAAGAAAAAGGGGACCAACGTTCACCGATTAGGCATTGTTTGCTATATAGAGGGCACAAGTAGCTAAAGGTAGTGCAGTGGGGCTTTAAAGAGAAGGTTGAGTTTTGGGGAGAGGTGAAATATAATCTGCATGTGAGCATTATCATTGTTATTATGCAAGTGTGGAAGAACATCAGAGAAAAAATGTTCCCTGAAAAGCATGGTTCTTCAAATTCCTCCATATTCTAAATATGACAATATTAAACATATAACAGCTTAAAAATGAGGCCAGATTTCTATGCCACGTGGTTAGAACGTGATCATCAATAGGGTCACAAAGGGTCATTAGGGACTTTTAGATTTGCACAACGACAACGTGGATTGCTACGATCGACGTCCTCTTAATGCACTGCCTTGAACGGACGTCACACGTATCAGTCCACGCAAATCTAAAAGTCCCTAATCATGACTCGCAGGACGACGACGAGTTGTCCCATACAGCGTCGATGCGCTCGGTATCGCTGTGTATTTGTGCCTCCAGAGATGGTTCGACATGGAGCTCTACATGCTCATTGAATAGGGACTTTTAGATTTGCGTGGACTGATACGTGTGACGTCCATTCAAGGCAGTGCATTAAAAGGACGTCGATCGTAGCAATCCACGTTGTCGTTGTGCAAATCTAAATGTCCCTAATGTCTTTGCTGTCATAAGACGTATCATGTGGATCACAGCTGCCATATCCAACACCACAAACGTGGCATCTGTCGCAGCTTCTGCACTTCCATTAGGCACATTGAGGCATTGGAAAATATCGGACTTCGTACCAAATCGCAGCTACCCTTGATCCGCTAGACTTGGTGGTTCTCTGTGGTTTTCAAAACGGACAAAGTCTATGTCAGCACTTGGACATGACTGGAGTGACAGGAACAGTTATAAGATGGTTGGAAGATTTCCTGCAATCTGATTGGTCAATTACCGTGTAGTTATTTTTACTGGATGCACGCGATATCAACACGATATATGCGATATTGGAATCGATAACACCGACATCCCGATTGTTTGCACTTTCTCCTTCTCCACTGAGGAAAACAACCAAACCCAAAACAAGATGGCGAAATCGCGGCGGCGATTTGATTTTCCAGCTTCTATAAGAAGAAGAATTATCTAAATTATTGGATGATTCAGATGCGATTAGCATGAAGATTTCAATTAAAGTATGGATTCTCAAAGTTGGACAAGTTTGCACAGATCAAGAACGTCAATTTAGGAGACATTTTTACGCCAGAATTGGACAAACTGTTATCGTTCTAAACTAAGTTCTATGCTTCTGTACATAGACTGACGGTGAGTTGTAAACCTAGACGTAAGTACCTTCGCTGTGGCATACAACGCCACTTTTTGGATCACTGTACTTTATATATCTGTAACAAATTTCAATTTCTCGAGGCTGTGTTGGTGAAACTGAAGCGAGAGGGGCCGGGCAGCACCACACATAAAGCCTCAATTTCTGAACTTGATATGGACAAGATCCAGACCTCTTCTAATTTAGATTGCACCTCCCCAAAACTCAAAAAAGCTTGCAAAATAAGTTTGTATTGATTTAATGACTTTCTTTTGTTAAGGTTTCATGTAAAGGTCAGTTAGGCCTGACTTTATTTTCTTAAGGTTTAGGCCTAAGTCATTCTATATTTGTTTAAATCCATTGTACTAAGTAACAACAGACAAATTATGCAAATTTAAAAATCATGCGTCCGGTAATTACCGGACGCATGATTTTGCCATGCATCCGGTAAATCTGTAAAATAACAAAATTTTGTATTTTTGACAATTTTTGGGGCCCCATCTTATAAAACAGACGTGCACGCGGTTCCTTTGAATTTGGTCCGTAAAACCATTCAAAGGTACCTTGTGCACACAATCCCTACCGACGCACTCAAACCTGTGCACCATTTGTATATTGTGCCGCTAAAGCAATGTTTTGCATCTGTGTGCCAATGTCTTTCCTGCTCTTTTTCGTGTCGGGTCGGTTAGTAAATGTTCTTCCGTGGGATAGCATTATGCTATGGTCACATTACCCCAAAGTAGGCTGCTCGGCGGCCGAGCGGCGAGTTTTTAACCAATTCTGCCCGGCGGCTGCCCGGCCACCGAGCGGCGGCCGCTCAGGCACCGCTCGATTTTAGGGCATCGCTCGGTCGCCGCTGAAGTTTTAGCGCGGAGTTAAAATTTGGGCGGCGCCTGCTCACTTTTCACTCGCCGCCCAAAATACGCTCGGTGTCTGGTAGGTCGCCGCCCGGGCACCGACCTAATCGCTGGGCGATGCCTTATTCCAGCAGCGACCGAGCAGGCTACTGATCGGCCAGTCGCTGCTCAGATTTGTGACCATAGCTTTAGTTATTGGGGTTGATGCCCTTAATAACCGTTCATTAACGTGTGTTGTATGGAGAGATTTGCCAACGTCATGGATTTGGGACGGAGAGGCAGCAACCTCCTGTTCCATTACATTATGTGTAACAAGTGCTGTAATTAGGTCAAGACCTCTTGCAAGGAAAGGATTGCGCAACTGTTCTACCACATTGACGAAAGAGGGTACATCTTTTCGAAACTGAAAGCTGTGTCCTACTCCTACCTCATTACGTGCAGTGGATGATGAAGGTGGGTTGTAAACAGCCGGAAAATGATTAGTATACCATTTAATTGTGCATGATCAATGAATATGAATATGAACTGGAAATTGAAGTTGAACTTGTATGCAGCTTGAAGTTCGTTCATTATTCTTGCGCAATCAGCTGAAAGCATTTCAATAGTATCATGTTATTTGTATCTATTTAAAAAAAAACTACTTTACCATCTTATCAAGATGACGGCCATACTGGATTTCACCCGTACGTCGGCATCAATGGGAGCTTAGCTGGGTTTAGAAATAGACGAACTAGGCATGTGGTAAAGGCTATACATTGAGCACTCTATCTGCCTCTTGCACTAATCTCCAACCGAATGGCCGCGTCAGATGCTCCAAGAAATACCCAATGTATGCATTTCAAGCCTACCAAAATATACCTTCTTTAATCAGGAAATAGACTTCATTGTAGCTTAAGGATAGTATGGTGACGTTAAATTGATAGAAGAACATTGTAATAAGATTATCCGACCCCGAAAACCCCATTACTATACTAACTTTTATCATTCTAGCCCTTTTCCTTTGGGACTACACTTGACCTTCAACTCAAATGGCTGCCATTTTGGATTTGACCAATATGACCAGCATGACAGCCCCAATGTGACCTTAAATTGGTAAAAGAACAGATAATCAGATTCTCTGAACCTTAAAACCCCATCAATATATATGCTTTTTTATATAGCCCTTTTTCTTTGGAACTACACTTGATCTATGGCGGCTCAGATGGCGGCCATTTTGGATTTGCCCAATATGGCGGAAACAGAGGGCGCCCTTCTTGGCGTCCTGCAGAAATCGTAATAGTAAGCAAATATTAACCGACTATGAGGGTAATGGTACAAACTATCACCGCCGAGGTAATCTCGGGGCTACTATCATCGCGAGCCACAGGAAGAACGGTGAAGAACATACGTGTTTACAGTGTATGTACACTAGAGATCACCGAAGGGGTCATAGTTTGTATTATATTCCACATACTAAGAATCTTGCTCTACGATTAGTCAAAAGTAAATCACGTGATGAAAGATAGTTCGCCCATTATTGATGGGAGAAGCAAAAAGTCGTTACACTGTGTAGATAGTACTACTACACAGTGCAACGCACTTTCACTGAAGATAGAGGTACTATCTACACAGTGCAACACACTTTCACTGACGATTATCCAAAAGCGCACTAAAACAGGCGTAATTAAGCGCGCATTACCAATGAGCGCAATAAAAGCAAACACATGCGCGCACCGTACCCTCAAGGGGTTGGGTTAAACTTTGAACTTTTTTGGTGAGAATTTGGGTCTGGTGTCATTCAAGTACATGTAGATGCATACACGTCCTTTTCTTTTTGTAGTTACATGGTTTTAGATGTGGAATATAAAGCAAATAATCACCTTTTGGTTTCAGGCGATGGCAAACTATCACTTCCTCGTCGATCAGAGATGTCGATCAGAGATGTCGATCAGAATGTATACGCTATCTTTCCTCAGCTTCGCTTCGGAAAGATAGCTACATCCAGATCGCCTCGGAAGTGATAGTTTGTCCCATCACCTTCACCAACGGTAGTTATTTGCTTACTGCACAAAATTATTATCACACTCCTAGCTGACGGCCATGAAGTGATGGTAAATCTATCATTGATCATGTGACCTCGTTTCGATCAATCAGATTGCAAGATTCTTAGTATGCTGATAAGCTACCTCTGGGCCAAATTTTGTGTTTTAGAAGAATCTACACCAAACAACCCCTATATAGCCCTAACAGCCCCGACTATTGGACTAACGTATACGCATCCGCAGTGACCTGCGCAGGACATGGGGTGTGACTCAGTGACCCAAATGTTATATATGGCGTCATGTTGATGCATATCAAATATCATTCAGCAATGACAATGTACTGCGGAAATATGGTCAATGGTAGAAAATTAACAAGATTGCGCCTAGATGACGTTACGCATCAGTAATTTAAAAAAAATCTCTTCGTTAGGATCCATTATCATGCATATGGCACATGTCATGAACATTTATTTGTCATTAACCATGTCATTCATGAGATATGAAGCAAACAAACTAAGAATTAGGTGATCCGCCGCTTTGATCAAGACATAACGCATGTAGACACTCAATGTGAGGTTTGGTCTTTAACAAAATCCAACCCTCCACACCTATATAATATGTCGTCTCTTCGTCGTCGTCCTACGTGTCATAACTGACCCTTTGTGATTCTATTGATGATGACGTTCCAACCACTTCTATCCTGGGCATAGCAATCAGCTGTGCAGATGTTCATGCCAGTAATCTCTTTCATTCCGTCAGCTCATCAAACTTTTGGTCCTACAAGTTTTCGTTGACCCTCAACATGACCTTGGGTAATGATCTTCTCCAGGTTGTCACCTTCTCTCCTAGAAATGTGTCCAAAATAATGCAACTTGTTCTTATCTGTCTTCTCCAATTTGGTTCTTGACAAAGTCATTTGATTCATGCGCCTTCAAGGATATCCTCAGCATCCTCCTCAAACACCTTATTTCGAAAGCGTGGATTTTCTTTCTATCTGCTGCTCCAAGAGCCCACGTCTCAGACCCATATGGAGCTATTGGAAAGACCAAAGCATTCGTCATGTGAATATTAGTGGTGCTTGAGATCCCTCTGTCTTTTTAGATGTCAGTATTAGGCTTATGGCAGATAATCCAGCCAGTGCGAGACGTCGTCTTATTTCTTGTGAGCGTCCACCATCGCCCACAATCAAATGTTTGAAAAATAGAATGTAATCAATGCGATAAAGAATACCGAAATGCTAACTTCATATTCGCTCGTCTTCCAGATTACTTGTTCCAAACAAAAAAGCCTGCGCATGAGGTTCACCGCAAAATCATTCAAGCAACGGACTGGAGCAGGGCAGATTCATTGTTTGGTGCTGGTGTGGTCACCATGCGATTGATTAGCACAAAATTGTTTGGAACCAGAAACCTTGACAACTTGGCCAGTATGACGTCACTCTTCGGTATTCTATAAGATGGAGATTTGAATATATATTGGAGATGCAAACAAAGATTGAATTGTTAAAAATAAACTAGCTCTGTACATAAATATATTGTTGGAGCGCCAGGAGCGTCACAGCGTGGTGGAAACGAGCGATTTACAAGAAGCCTCCATTGTTTTCATTACTTATTAAAATGATGAATGGAATATAAAATGCAAAGTGCATACTCGACAATTGGTTTTTAGAAAATGATATGATATGACTCGTTAATTTAATAATATTAATAATAATGGTTTATTTATTCAAAAATGTGCATCGCACCACCGGGGCTGAATTGTAAAATATTTCACCATAAATATTTACAATATAAAAAATACCAATATTACATAAACATGATGTTTTTCTAAAGAAGAAATAACTCAACTTTTTCATAACATAATTAAAAACCATTGTCTCGTTAAAATATTACTCTGTTTAAGCAGTGTTTGGTCTAGATAGCATCCAAATGTTGTATACGAAAGATTTATTAAATTTCGTATTAACGCAAATAATAATTATAATGACTGTTTTATACAAGCAAAATAAGAAATGGAATACATTTATTTATTTATTTGTTTTATTTAAACAGGGTAACTCTCTCAGTATTAATACTGTTTTTCTGAGAGGCCCTGTACACATAAAAGGATAACAAATACAGGAAGTATCTGTATCAGGGCTATTGTTTGTTTTGTTTATAGTTATTATATATCCCCATAATATACAATGAATATATGACAGAGCTATATTTGTCCAGCTAATACAATATGAATAAATACTTATCTCATCAAATAGATCAATACTAATATAAACATATACACATCCGGAATAAACTTTTGATTTGCATATGATACAGAAAATAACTCTATCATTTTACATAAAAGGAATGAATACATTCATTTAAGGAAGCAATCGGCAGTACAAAATGCAATCTAATTGCTCCGACCTAATTTGTATAGACTGTAGAAAAAAAAGTGCTTTGAACATTTTTAGCTTCAACATACAACCGGAACAAACAATACTGTATACAAAAAAAATCAAGAAATGTCTGAAATGGATATTTTGCACAGCACTTTTTTCTTCATTTGATAACTAATCAAGAGCCAAAATCATAAGAAAAAGTAGTAGGCTACTATGGTAAAACCATGGAATACACAAAGAAATCAAAAAATAAATTCAGT
Source organism: Strongylocentrotus droebachiensis (assembly GCA_035222895.1). Lineage (NCBI taxonomy): Eukaryota > Metazoa > Echinodermata > Echinoidea > Camarodonta > Strongylocentrotidae > Strongylocentrotus > Strongylocentrotus droebachiensis. Next base: position 197 of record JAVYIG010015069.1, on the reverse strand, counting down.
TTGAGTAGGCCTACATGTTTATCTTCGTCATAACACCCGAACAATTTTGTTTTAATTCTCCAAAAAGAAAAAAAGGCAAAAGACCTGAACATTAAAACCTTAATTTTAATACTAATACAGTATCAGCATAAAAAAATACATGCATACACACACAATACCCTTCATACATACGGGACCCTACATACACACCCACACAC
>JAVYIG010015068.1:0-38071 GCA_035222895.1 Strongylocentrotus droebachiensis | reverse complement strand
CAATAACCCACTTCTTGTGATGGCCAAAATTAAACTGATTGAATCTTTGCGCAGCATACAACGTATGACCATTCGGTACAATGGTCTGAAAATCAAGACTATTACTTATTGGCTCTATAGCTCCTAAGTCGATTTGACAACTAATAGTCGTTATTTTCCCACTTGAAGACATTTTCAAGCCCCACCTTTTTTAGGGAAGTTCTAAATTAGTATTATCTTTCAAATGCCGTTGGAATTTAACCTTTTCATTTTTTGGCCTGCAAATGGACATAGTACCTTTAAAAGGAAGAATGTATATTAAGAAAAGCAGTGTTATTCTTTTGGCTTGAAAGGTATTAAGTATAGGGGATCAACACAGACTAAAGGTGTTATTTATTTTGGTGGACACCTATTGTGTATTTTGTTGGACTTCATTTTCTAAAGCCCAATGCATCTTTTTTTTCTCCCTCTGTCTCTCTCTTCCATTCTCTTTCAGTATGTCTACTAGTACTTTTGCATTTTCAGCATGTCCAGGGGCGTCAATAACAACATTTGTATTGGGGAAGGGGGATGACCAAGATTTGCGCACAGGTTACCCCACCCGGCTTTGTGAAAGGGGGGTGTAATTTTCTTATTTTAGGACAGGTTATGTATAATTATTGGGCGTACCAGTCGTCAGATTTTCAAATTTCACGACAAGAATTGACAATTCAAAATCTCCCTTTCTCCTCTCTCTCTCTCTCTCTCTCTCTCTCTCTCTCTCTCTCTCTCTCTCTTTCTCTCTCTCTCTATCTCCAGGTACCAATCCAGGCTTACACTCATATTGTCAGTCTCAACACTATTGTTGAATTTTGAACAGTAGTTACTCTATCAGATCAACAAATCTTTTGAAAATCCTAAATACGATTGGTCCCACAGATTATAGGTAACAGATAATGGAAGAAAATAATGGCCATGGCGGTAATGAAGTGTCGCTTTATACTCCCCTGCACGCTTTATAGCTAGATGTATTTAAAGGCATTTAAAGGGATTGGGTAACTTTGCCTCAAATTCTAAAGAAAATCCTGGATTTATCTAATGCTGCAATCATAATCACTGGCGTACTGGTGGGGGGGCGCAAGCCCCCCCCCCCCCCCCCCCCACCCCCCCAAATAAAATTGAACAATGACTTATTTTCAATTCCATATACAAGTGATGTATTAATGTTCGTGATATCACATGATTTTCAACAAAATGCGCGTTTCTCCATTTCTGTTGCAAACTGACACATTCCCAGGAAGAGCATATGTTTTTTTATAGTCACTAAGGAGCCGTGGCCACTAACAGTGACACTAGTAAAAAAAAATCCTTTGCAGAAGCAACTGTGACAAGCACTGCCGGGCGTTCCATACTTACATCATTTAACACTGCACATGTACCGTTAAGGGGCCCAGTGGGGAAATTGAATTCAGACAAGATTAAGAGTAGTGAACGGTACAACGAATTGTCTTCTTTCTCTAATAATTTAATGAAACGGCAAAGCTTTCGCGCTTTCGGGGGGGGGGGGGGGCAATAATTCAGACTAGGAATAATTCAGACTAGGATTAAGAGTCGAGAACGGTACAACGAATCGTCTTCCTTCTTTAACAATTTATTGAAACGTCAAAGCTTCCGCGCTTTGCGCGGGAGGGGGGGGGAACTGAATTCAGACAAGAACACGATACAACGAATCGTCTTCTTTCTCTGATAATTTAATGAAACGTGAAAACTCGGGATGGGCGAATATGAATTCAGACAAGGATTAAGAGTAATAGTTTAATGAAACGTCAGAGTTTCCGCGCTTCGCGCGAGATAGGCGCAAATGAATTCAGACAAGGATTAAGAGTAATGATTTAATGAAACGTCTAAGCTTCCGCGCTTCGCGCGAGATGGGCGAAAATGAATTCAGACAAGGATTAAGAGTAATAATTTGATGAATCGTGAAAGCTTCCACGCTTCGCGCGGGATGGGCGAAAATGAATTCAGACAAGGATTAAGAGTAATAATTTATTGGAACGTCAAAACTGCCGCGCTTCGCGCGGGAGTGGGGGGGGGGGGGGGAGAGAACTGGATCAAAACAAGAATTAAGAGTCGAGAACAGTACAACAGATCGTCTTCTTTTTCTAATAATTTAATGAAGTGTCAAATTTCAAACGGGAGGGGGGGAGACTGAAAAATAACTTAGTTCCTGGTTCCGGGTTTATAGGGTTAAATTTGTAGACATTTGGACATTGGCATTAATATATTTGTCGGTAATTGGTTGCTAACTTCTAACCAATCAGAAGGCCTCGTTTTTTTTTCCAGGAAGTGCCGGTGGAGATTAATGTGCCAAATGTGGTTCTCAAATTGCAAAAGATCCCTACTCTTGGAAGGGGTAGGATAAAGCAATTTTACGTCATATTACTCCAGGAAGTGCCTGAAAATGCGTCTAATTTGGTTCTAAAATTGCAAATGCTTCTTACTCAGGGAGGGGGCCAGAACCCCCTCCCAGACCCACCCCCGCTTGGTCGCTCCGCTCCCTCGCCGCTAAAGCCTCGTTCTGTCGCTTCGTCGTTTTACATATATTTAACCCCATGCCATGTTGTGCCCCCCCCCGGTAAGAAATTCCTGGATCTGCCACTGATGCCCAGACCCCTTGAGCTTCGGGGGCTCCGCCCCTTGACCCCCGCCGGAGCTTTGCCCCTAGACCCCGCTTTGCGAAACGTTCAGCGGGGCCTGCATGTTAGAGTGGGGTGCTGCGGATTTTTTTTTGTCAGCTCCCCCAAACGTTTTTGCTCATTACGCCACTGATCATAATTATAAACCTTTAGGTCAGTCAGGAATCCATACGGGCCAATCGCCTGTCTGATTATCAAGATATCTATGATCGGAATTAGAAATTTCAGAATTCGTTTCCTAACGGTCACTCACAGATTTTTACTTTTCTGAGGCACTTCATGATCAATTTGAAGCGCAATTTGTTTAGGGCTTCAATAATGCATCTCAGATTTAACACTGTTAAACAATGGACCTACTACATGGTTAAACGATGCCTTTAACTAAACTCTCCTCTGAGATTTCAGTGCAAGTTTACGGTACTCACTTGTGACGGAAAATAAGTTACACAGAATCAAATCGAAGTTACACTGAATGTTCACACCTACAACAAAGTGATACTTGCCGAGACGATTTTGGTATAGAAATTATAAGGGAGTATAATATTATACAAGCAAAGAATGATCAGAACATTATCTGTGGGTCGCCACGTGCATAGTATATAGGTCTCGTATCTTTAAAATTAGTTATGGTGTTCAGTGATTACCGGTAATAAGATTTCCAGATTTATTGTATTCATTAGTTTGCTTATCATTGTGTTTTGCTTTTTAAATACTTACTGTACAGTAAACAATACAGAATAATGTTGGGCTAATTACTTTCGAAATAGTTTTTCATTTCCCGAGTCATAATGCTTAATCTCACGCAGAGAGGCCATAATTGTTATCCCTACTGTAAAAATCACTACAAATTTTGAAATGTACTTTAAATACGTACTATTCAGTACCCATGTTAGACCAACCCTTAATTTATCTGTCAGGTAAAAGGAAAAGAACAAAAATGAAGAAAAGGAAATATTCGTCAGCTTATTGAGTGATGTCCCTCGGAGAGGACCTAAAGCCGTCGGCCGTCTGATTGCTTACTTACAAACATGTATGCTTTCTTAGCAGTCAGGTAAAATAACAACCACCACCACCACCACCACCACAATCGGCTTATTCGAGCCTTCGGGCCCATGCTTTGGTGCGTTTCAATGTTTGTAATTTGGAGATAGTTTTTGTAAGTTGTTTTGTAAGATTGTTGTAGATTTGTTCATCCGTGAATGATAAGCAACGCACATGATGTAACACGAGGCACTTAAACGTGGAATGGTCTATTGTAATTGCATTGATAGTAATATCACAATCGAGTCATTTATTTAGCATGACACTATTATCTCAAAATGGGGCGTGAAGTTATACGATTTATGGGTTAAATGTATCCACCGACCTCGCTATTTTTATTGTGTAATAACCAAGCTTTGTGATAGAAACCATATAAATTGCCAGAACCCTCGCATAAAATTTCCAAAGCTCTTCCGTAATTGCATCTATATAGCCATTATATACTGTAATCATCACGAAGCATGCAATAGGGAGGGGGGGGGGGGCAATAGGGTGCTTTTCAAATTTAGTTAATCTATTCATGGCATTTTTAAATTAAGGGAAGTAGGTCACGTCTCACGTGCATAAACACATGTTAATCAAACATCACACTAGGGACTTTTAGATTCTGCACGACGAGAACGTGGACTGCCCTTTTAAGGCAATGTGACGTCACTGCCAGTGCCTTAAAAGGACGTCACATTGCCTTAAAAGGGCAGTCCACGTTCTCGTCGTGCAGAATCTAAAAGTCCCTAATGTCTAGCCGTGGACCCACTATACGAAGTAGATCCAGGGCCTCGGCTTATAAAGAGTTATAGCGATTGCGATTGATCCATATCAATCGCAAGTTTACAGTCTCCTATTTCTTATGTATATAGTTGCGATTGATATCATTCGCAAATCAATTGCGATTAATTTAGTTAATCTATTCATGGTCTTCACGAATTAATCTGGGAAGGAGGTCATGTGTATAATAAGCGCATATTGCTCAAGCACCGCATGGTCTAGTCATGTATGTCCATGGTCTAGTCCACGGCTCCTTCTGATAAACAGTTGCGATCAATCGCAACTTAGGCTCATTTGCGATTGATATGAATCGCAACTATAGTACACTGTTGGTCATAATGGTGGAATAATTATTTTTACCCCAATTTATAGAATGATTTTGACAATGATTTATTCCTTATAGATCTAGATAATAGTATACATTCTCAGATTTTATTGAATAATAATGTGTGAATGTTTTTTTTTGCGTGAATGCTACTATGCTAATCAACTAGGGGACTTACGTCCTTAAGTCATAACTGACAGTAATGAGGATTAATGTAAAGGGCACTAATTATAGCACATCGACACGGTTTTGATCCTGGGGGGCTCACAGTAACGATGCCATTGCTTAGCCACTGAATAATGACTGTACGCAGCGGGGGGTATGGTACGTCGCCGCCCCCACAAATACAAAAAAACAAAGAAAATGTAATAAATTATCAATAATTAATTGCATTTTGCCCTGACCCTAACATACACAAATCCTCTATGTGGGCATGCCTTGAACCATAAAGCATGGCCCCACAGAGGAATTTTTCATCTTGGGGACCGGGGCAAAATGCAATCATTATTATTGATCATCTACTTAGTTAGTGCCAAGATCCAAAATTAGTTATTTCAATCGCCTGTTACGAATAATTGTATTTCAAGTGCATACATTACGTGTTGTTAGGTATAATGCAAGTCATAATGTTTGTCCTACCTGCATGACAAGAGGAAGAGAGAGAAAAGGAGAAAAAGAGAGAGAGAGAGAGAGAGAGAGAGAGAGAGAGAGAGGAGAGAGAGAGAGAGAGAGAGAGAGGGAGAGAGAAATGTATATCATCCATATCGTTCATTTGATTTGTTTTATCATTTATGTATAAGGGAGTTTACAGATAGCACATGGTACAAAATGACCCCAAATATCCAAATATCTTTTACACATGGAGAAGTTCCACTTTGAGCATATTAGAATAATAACTGCCAAAGTCCTAGATGTGCTTCATGAATACCTTTTGTTTGCCCTCTTGAAAAGAATACTCCCACCTGCGTATCATAAGTACCGTTAGTGCATAAATGAATAATGTTACATAACTTTCATGAGCGCATATCCAGTATTCATCTATGTGGGTTTTACCATTTTGGTACAAATGACCTTTATCTGCCCATGCGCAGATTGTATCTGTAAACTCCCTTATTCATCGCAGACGCTGCAGGATAAAAAGCCTGCTAAGTGATGTCCTCTATAAGATGAAGGTAGATAGCATCGTTTGCTTCAATAATAAACAACTCTAAATGAAGTCGGTCATGAGGAGTGGCGTAGGTAAGGAGTGTGGGGGGGGGGCGTGGTGGCACGCCCCTAAATCAAAATGACAAAGATCATAAAATGAAAATTTAATTTAATAGGATAGATAGGTGGCCTTAAAACAGGAGAGGGGCGCGAGGCTGTGGTGCCCCTGTAAACCCACCCTGATCCTTTTGCTCTTTCGCATTATTTTCATCTATGAATACGGATAGATGTCGTCCCCACAAAAAACATGCCCCCTAAAGTAAGTGGAATATTGCCACACACACCCCGGCCCTAGGGAGTGTTTCACAAAGACTAAGATTAACTTTAAGTTGGACTTAACTGTGGCAGACTGTTCATGCCACTGTTTTCTCTTATCATTTTACTGGCATTGGTCTCTCAAGGGACGTACAAATCGTGGTCACATTATTATGTACAGAATTTACATTTTGTTGATAGTTCATTATTGAACGAAAAAATAGTATCTAAAGATCATAACGGTGAGTGCAAATAATGGCATGAACAGCCTGTCATAGTTAAGTCCAACTTAAAGTCGATCTTAATCTTTATGAAACACGCCCCTGGAAGAGTATCGCTGCTCCTGACGGGATGCGTATATCAGCATGTCAATAAACATGATGAATTAATATATACGACAGATCGGAAGTAGTAGATGAGAGTTTCTAGTTTTATCTTCTCCAAGCCGTGTCCTGACCTATTCCCCTTTTAAGAAAATAATAAACAACATCGATATAAGCCCACGTGAGAAGGGGAGGTATAGACAGATGCCATCTATACACAAAAACGATTAGAAAATTCTGATACATGCAATGGCATTATAGGCCTTAGAGTTATTCAAGAGTCTTCGGATTTAGTTCAACAATAAATCAAGTAAAATGAGCCAAATTTGTTGTCCACTGCAGAAAGGCTGATATTTGATTGAATTGTAAAATGCATCATTGTTTCGTTTAAGCTATCTTTATTTTTAATTGTTTCTTTTTTGTTGGGGGGGGGGGGGGCTGGGGCAATGGTTTTACACATGTTAAAGGTACAACAAAGCCAAAATGACAAAATTAGTTTTTTTAAAAGGTAGATTTATTTATTTGTCGTGTCATAAATATTATGATCGCGCTTCACGAAACAGACCCTTATTGCGCTTGCTGAAGTTGAACGTTGTTCAAGCCGGGTGATATGCTTAAACATACCCTTCTCACACTATACGCACTGCCTAAAAAGAAGAAAGAATTCGAAGGTGGAAATTAGAAGATGAATTGGTCACCGGGTACGCAATACCTGAGCGTCAGCTAGCAGACGACAAGCTGGGAACCTTTGATTGTATTATGCATGGCGCCAAACTGCGTTCAATTTTACAAGGTGTGTCACAAATATTAAGTTTGATATTGCAACTTTTAACATTTCATTTGTTTGAATTGGGTAAGAAGTGTGCAAAATTGTGATATAATACTTGTAAATTAATGAGCCTAAATATTTAAGATGCCTCCCCCCAAAAAAATATTTCTTATGTGACGCATGTTGGATTGGAGATGATACTAGGCCTACTTCATTTTTGCCTTCTTTTTAGGGCCTATTCCAATACCAGAAAATAAAAAATGATGTTATTTGGAGAGTGTTGAATTCATTGTCGTTCAAATTAAATAATGTTCACATTTCAGTTAGGAATAGTATCAAGTTCATATGCTGTTACACAAGTGAATGAGGGGAGGATGCAACTCCCCATTTGTGAAGAAATAGAGATTAAATCTGAATTAGTGTTTTCATTATTTGATTTATTTCATCTGAGTGTAAAAAAAAACATTCCCCCAAAAGGAACCATGAACTTAAGGTGTTGGACATGTTTAATTTCTTGGACACGCTGTACCTCAAATTCGACTCAGTTGGACGCGCGCGAAAATAGCTGCGGTCGAAATAAGACCAATTTATGAATGGGAGATGCCGCCGCGCGCGAATATTTGTCAGAGATATACCTGATGCGAAAACGAGGTCAACAGAATGCCCCCTCCATCGTGGATTTCTTGAACTTGGAATGACTCATGGGGAAAAAATGTTCATAATTATGATGAACGTGTCTCCGTGTCGGGCCATATACATAATACATGTATGAGTTGATGGCTTAACCAAGAATATTTAAAATGAACATTTTCTATGTTATGCTTAAGGCAAAAAGACTTTATACATTAATTTACCATCTGAAATTGCAAAAATCATTATTAACGATGAGAAAGACATGGCACAGTTTAGGTATCTGTTATTCCATATTTTACATATTGAGGTCCAGAAAAACAGAAAGAAAGAAGAAAGCCCAACATAATTAGAAACCCTAAAGACAAACAAACAAACAAATATTGTGGAGACAGAAGTCAGCATGATATTTAATGCAACATTTGCCAGTACTTTTGATACATGATGCACTCAATAGAGTCAAAGAAATTCAGGCATAACGAAAATGAAAGAAAAAAGAAAGAAAAAAGAGAAGGATAAATTGTGTGTATTCCTAACTACAGAGGGCGGCATACAATAAACTCTCTGGATATTAAATGGTGAGAGCTTGATTTTGTTCTTTGGTTTGCTGTTTTTGATTGAGGTTGATCCGTAATAAAGTTTGCCCGTATACGTTTGTAAATTTGATCATAATTATAGGCCTATTATTTTCTCCTCATAAAGGTATGTCGACATTCTCATAAATTTGTCAGAGCTTTGCCAAACCTAGCGACAACAAAATACGTGCATAACATAATGTTAACAAAGAAATTTAATAAGCAGAATGAAATAACTTTTTGCATATGAATTTCATGGGACAGTTAAGCGTTCACCCGTCCGCAATAAAGAAAGAGATTTTCAGCGCCCGTTATAAAGGCATGGGAAGAAGCAGAAAAATCGGACTTTGGTCGGGTTTGATAGGTGTAGCATTAGTTGTGGAGGCTGTCCGGAATAGATACCAACATCTATAAAATGCCTGATATTTCCTCTTTGTAATCATGTAACTTTTAATAATTTTCGAAAATAGATAGTTCCGTCATTTTTAAGATTTCAAAACACTTATGGGTAGAATTTGGAAGAGATTTAAGCGTAATTTAGAAGAAATGTGCTTGTTCACGCCCCCTGTGTGACTTTTCCATTGGACTTACGCGCGAACGGTATAAGCTACAAATTATATACCATGTCGAGAACATAGGTCATTTCCTCAGCTTTCATAATATATTAAATTTATTATGATTGGTTGAAAAATAGGTCCGTCAAAATGACTTGACAAATTGTTATGTCTGCAAGAAAATATAACCTGAAGTGGCTTTCTTGAGTCGATGCGACGTGTGCAATAGCTATGTATTGCTCGCTCTTACACCGCTGATGTCTAATTGAGCATGACGTTTAATGGTAACAAAATGCCACTTATTCATATCTATTAGTTAAATGAATGTAACCAAACTATAAAATAATTATACAGGAACAAATATTTCCATATCATAATCAACAATACGTTTTCAAAATTAGTTAAATTAAGATGTATTTATAGGTATGTATAGCCATGATTATTAGAGATTTTTGTTGTGTAACAGGATTCCGGACTGTATCCATTCTACATGCAGGGTATACGCGCGTGTACTAGTGTGTACCGTATACTACGCGCACTGTATCGCCATTGTATGCGCTTAATATGCCATGTGTGTTGCTTTATGCCTAATGTGTGTGTGATGCGTTGGGGGTGTATAGGGCCTGTGTGTGTGCCACAGCAGAATACATACAATGTTCTCTTTAGCTGTACCACATGTTCAGGAGACCCGGCGTGTGATCAAAACACTGATATCATGCACTCTAATTTTAACAAATTAATATATTATTCTGACGGTCCGAGTCACAATTTCCACTGTTCACAGCTAGGCTTATGAGCCTAACATCATACACCCCCATTTGCTATAATGGACACGTCCAATGTACGTTTGTTCAGCTACGCTCCTGTGCGACGCGTTTCCAGCGCGTATCAGTAAAACCTGCGTTTGACTCCGCACAGTGTTAAGTGCTGGTATTTTCTACGTCGCGTTAACTGTCCAAATCGAGCAAAACTAATTCATATGTACAGAAAAACAAATCATTGATCTATGTCAATTAACCAGTGGCGAAACATGCATGGGTCCAGTCAGCTCAGGTTGAAAGCTCACTGTTTGAAAGGGGATGGGGGATGGGGGAGGGGGACACCTGACATTGAAGTAGATAAAAATACAAATTATGATTGCTGGTGGGTTTGGAAGGGACCGTTTTATTTTAATGTCGCTTTGGCCCTCTCGATCCCGTCCCCAATTGTTCTCCCAACTAGGCGCTGTGGCGTGCGCCTGTAATCCAGCTAACAGTGGAAGTTACAAACTGATTCAGCCGAGGACGCAGGTTCGAAACTGAGTCACGTCTTTCGGATGGTGACGTTTAAAGGTCGGTCCCCAGACGTAAATAATCATATCTGATTGATACACGTCTGTAAAAACCCAATACACACACACACACACCAACTTGGCTTCGTTTCTTATCCTCCGCTTTTTGTGTGACATAAAGTGGAATGGGAGGGGGGGGGGGGTACACATGCCCCTTAACCCAAAATGGCGGACTGATAATTAAACATCGAGTGTGATACAGAAATATATTCATCACGAATGAATTATTTGAAATTTTCAATTAGTGTTCAGTACTTCAGTTCTGATTTAAAAAAAATCTGATCCAGAAAATGTACTTAGGCCTATAGGTTTTTGCTGTATCATAATTATGCCTTTAAAAAAAGATGTTGTATTGCCCTTTAGGTGCCAAAACATGGGTCAGTCGGTCGGAAATCTTTCTCTTTTTTAAAAACTTTTTTGTCTTTCTCCCTCTTTGGGCTAAGCCGACCGTATAGATTTCAAAAATGTAGGGTCGGTCGCAAAGGGCAATACATCTTTTTTTTTTTAGGCCTAAAGGCTCCTCATAGACATTTTCAACCTCATCTGTTACGGGTATGCGATACTTCCCCTAACGGTTCGGGAGAATAAAGCAACACCGTCTTTAGACTATATCCTCTTTCCTCAGTCATTCTCGATCATCTTCACCTTGTCTTTATGTTCGTCGTCCTCCTCAATAACCTCATTTCCCTCATATCGTCATTATTATTCTTATTCAGTCTTTTAAAATAATGATCCTGTATCTTCACGCGGTTTTTCTCTTCTCTGTTAATGCCTTTTGTAGTACCATCGTCCCTGCTTCATATTAATTATTAGCACTAATTATACAGGGGCGGATCTAGGGGGGCCCGGGGGAGTTCGGCGGTTTAAACACCCCCCTTGGGTGGCCAAGTGAGAAAAAAAAGGGGGGGGGGGAGGGGGGAAAAAGAAGAGGAAAAAAAGAAAGAGAAAAAACAGTAAAACGGCGCGATTTTTGGAAAATCCTGGATCCGCCTCTGGGTCGAACACCCCTCTTGGCAAAAAGTTAGATCCGCCCCTGTTATTTACGTTTCTTCCTCAACTTAGTAATGTACGCTTTCGTTGTCTTTGCTACTTTTTCTTTTTATTCCCTATAATCTGAGGTCAGCCAACATAAGGGAACTTCTTCATGTGCCCCCGCCCCCTCCAATTCGATCCTCCCTTGTTTTTTAATATTTTTTTTTTATCCCACGTCCCACGACGAGCCAGAGCGAGATATCGATATATATCGATTATTAGATACCGTACATTTCAAAATGGCGCTTGCCAGATGCGCCCGATGTCTTCGTTTCGACAGGTTTTCACCTGTAGTCAGGGTATCCTCAGCAAGATATGCATCTGGTAACAATTTTTGTATTCTGTAAATGTTCTGAAATTGATTGAGTTGCTGAAAAACTGTCTGGGATTGAGTTTGAGCTGTTGATAAGTACTTAAAGTTGAGGGTATGAGAGCGGGTGTAGGCGAGCTGGCTGGGGAAGTGACCGTGCCTATGCATGCTGTGGCCTGTGCCTGGGCGGGCGGACTGGGTGATGTGCATGTGTTGCGATGGGATACGAACCGTGCCCATGTATGTAAATGTGATTGGCTCTGAACTTGTCTTCTGCTAGACCGAATTTTTCGTCTCTTTCGTTCGTTAGCCTCTTATTGGGGTAGGGTCGGCGGCCCTCTCTTTAGAGACCGAAACAGACCATCCCGCGAAGTGTGTAGGGTTATGTGGGCAAATCAGTACACCAAACTTGCAAAACTTATCCCCGAATTACTCCTTTCACAGGATGCATATTTGCTTCATTATATATTGTAAATTAGGTAAAGGCTTAACTACTTCGGTTCCACTTACTAACTTGACTGAAATAATCCGTTTAATGCCTTAATGGTCCATTTTTTAGGAAATTATGGGTCAAAATCGACATCCATGCGCAGCGAGAGTTTAAACTCCCGCTGCAAGATTTTTATCATGGATGTCGATTTTGACCCATAATTTCCTAAAAAATGGACCATTAAACGGATTATTTCATGTTGAGAACGAGCCATAAGATGACATTTTTGTAGATCTATTACGGTATTATGTTACTGCTTTATATAATAGACTCTCACTCAGTCTCAGTTTAACAAATGTGTGGACTGTTGTCAACAGTCGAAATGATCGATAAGACGATAATGTTCAGAATGTTTATTGTGGACCTCGTACTCGTTGTAGTCGTATTCGTAAGCAGAGACCAGAGTGACATGAAATTACAAGACTTCTCAATCCCCCTGACCACCTCATCGTCCTTCTTTTTATCACCCCTTTCCCTTTTTCCCTTCCTCTCGCTATTCTGGTAAGGGTTCTTCTTCATCTGCCAAGTCTAACTCTAACTATTAGTTCTTTCTTCTTCTTTTCTTCATTATCATCTTTCTTCTTCCTTTTTTTTCTTCCTTTTTTTTCTTCCTTTTTTTTCTTCCTTTTTTTTCTTCCTCTTTTTTCTTCCTCTTTTTTCTTCGTCTTTTTTCTTCATCTTTTTTCTTCGTCTTTTTTCTTTGTCTTTTTTCTTCGTCTTTCTTCTTCCTCTTTCTTCTTCCTCTTCTTCCTTTCCTTCTTCCTCTTTCTTCCTTTTCTTCTCCTTCTCCTCCTTCTCCTTCCTTCCACTTTTTCTTCTCTCACCAAATGAACTGAAGATGAGCAACATATTGCTGTTTGTATGTAATGTAGGATAGGTATATAGACTCCATTTCAATTTATTTGAAGTTAAAGGTAATAAAAGTTTTGGTATGCGGTCATGAATTTGGTTCAAATGAACATATTGGAGGCATATGCGGTCCTACAATATTCAGTGATCGTTGTCGCGGTTGAAATTGAGTCTAAAGTTATGAAATTGTAAGTAAAAGCTCTTTATGTTGAATAGCCCCCTCTCAAGGTCAAGATATTAATTAAGCTTTAAAACAATGTTTCTTGACTAAAATCTACCGATTATTTGTTTCCGTTCAGAAATTACATATCACAACTACATATTCTGAGATTTTTTCTCGAAAGCAGAAGTACTTTAGGGGCTAAATTTTCTAGTGCTTATAATACTCCCACAGGGGCATCCAAATATATCAAAATTTTAAAGAATCACTATCCACCCAATTTTCAAAATTTCCCAAAACTTTGTATTACCTTTAATGTCTAATGACTCACTAATATTGAAACATGATGATTACAATTAAGCCTGAGAAAACCAGGTGCTGAATTCACTTATTTGAACAAGTGATCTGAGAAAACACTGACTGACTCTATGTTAATTTATTTAAATTTATTTTCAGGACTCACTATATGATATTGAAACATGAAAACAATTTAATTCTGTGTAATTGCAGTTCTAAAATTAGGCTTCAGTTGTAAAGACCAAGTGTTCAAACTTTGATTCATTTTCTTGAACAAGTGCTCTGAAAATTTGTTAATTTATCAAAGTGTCCCTTCACAATCCAGTTAATCTATTTGATGATTTCAACTTCATCGATGTCATTTTTGCTTCTTTAATTGTCAATCCAAGGTGATGTCAGCCTGCCAGGTCCTTACCCAGAGACGCCCGAGGAGCGAGCTGCGGCGGCCAAGAAGTATGGCATGAGAGTGGAGGACTACGAGCCCTACGCAGACGATGGATGGGGGTGGGGCGACTACCCAAAGCTCAAGAAACAGCATGCCGATGACAGGGACCCGCATGGAGATTGGGACTTCCCGGAGGACAGGAGAAACTGGGGCGAAGTGGTGAGGATATTTTTCACTCATGTTTTAATGAACCCATTGTCTACAGGAACAGATTGTACAGTAGGCTTGAGGGTGCACCATGTGAGAGAGAGGGAGGATTGAGGAGTCCTGAAAAAGAGTCGATAATCTTCCTTGAGGGTTTGTAGTCCTGAAAAAGACTGTTGGTGTAGTCTTGAAAAAGACTTGGTTATCTTTCTTAGCTTATAGTTCTAAGGAGAACTATAGCGCTTGGAGAGGATGGGTGGCAGGAGTGGCTCGACGTTTCAAACAGGTTGACTATCCGTCGTCAGGAGTGGAGAATAGCTGGCGTGCCTGAGCTTAAGTCACAGTGGTGCGGACGTGGAAATAAAAAAATTCAGTACTCGGTTGGTTAAAGCCACCTAGTATTGCATTGTAATTTTGAAAGGAAATGGATATTCTGTAAGATGTATAACTGATTCATACAAAGTTCAAATATATTAATCATAATGATACTACATGTAATAATTGCTCCTCAAACTGGCTACACAGTGGTGTCATATTGGAGCTTATTCTGCTCAAAAAATAACTTGTCTTTCATGGCAATGTCTTAGGTAGAAAAGAAAATACATTACATTGTATGCATTACATGCATTTAATTGCACCATAGTCAAGCTCTATCCTGAGGTAAAGGGCGGGATGCTGGAAAAGCTCATTGCAAATCATCATTCATGATCTTTATATAAGTATTATTCTCTCAAAAATGTTGTACTAAAGAAAAGACAAGACCATCATGAACAGAAACCTTCAAGAAAGATTTGTCAATAAACTGTTTTTGATGACATGCTCTTATTGAATTCAGTGGTTTCTAATTTTTCTATGATTTACTGTTGATTAAAGCTAGTTCATGATAATGATTTCTACTCCTTATCCTCTTACAGATGCACATAGAACAAGATCTCTTTGTCAGACAACGTCCGAATGCATACAAACAAAACAGAAAGGTCCCTCTGTAAGTATTACTGTATTTACATTTTGTATTTTGCATTTGATACCTTCTGAACCTTCTGAATTTGGAGTCAGCAGGGCGGTATTCCGCATGTCGCTATAAACTTGTATGGCAGGTGATGCATGCTAAAGTGTGTTTCTGAAAATCTCAACAGATGTGGCTATTACAGACTGCTGGTCGAGGGCGTTCCATGCTCGTCCAGTTCTTGGAAAAAAGGAGTATTTATATACATCCTTTCTGGCAAAGGGGATTTCTATTGAGTGTTGGTGGTTTCTTCTTAACCTTGACCATGTTGATACTTGTAGTCCTCTTGCTTTAGGCCCACCTTTCCCTTGTTGATTTTGTACAGCATAACTAGACGACTTTTTTCCCTCCTGCGTTCAAGTCATTCCCATTCAAGACATGTCTGCATTTGTGTGACACTGCTGTCCCTTTGGTAGTTTCCTGTTACGAAGCGTGCCGCCCTCCTTTGAACTGCATCCAGTTTATTAATCTGCCCTATCCTGTATGGATCCCAGGCACAGCTTGCGTATTCTAACACTGGTCTCACTAGGGTCTTGTATGCGAGGACTTTCACATTCCCTTGGCAAAACCATAGGTTTCTCCTGAGGAATCCTAACGTGCGGTTGGCTTTCATGGCTGTGTTGTCAACATGGTTCGCCCACGTCAGTTTACTGTCTATTTCTACTCCCAGGTAAGGATGAGAGCTTGTCTGTTGTAACTCATCACTGAACCCTTGGAAGCGTTGAACTTCATGATAATGTTTATTCTTTAACCATTTCAATAAAGAACAGAATGAGAAATGATTATTCAATAGTAGTATTACACAGTAATCATAAAGGTCAGATAGTTTCAACAATACATGTATGTGATATGTTTGGATACAAATATTCATATGGACTCCATGCAAATAATAAGTACCGGTACCGTACTTAAACAGAGTATTCCTATTAATTTTTCCCTGCATGTTTTCATCTGAACAATTTCCTTATCCTTTTGCTCTTAAAGATAAACTTGAGTTGTGGGAAAAAAAGAAAATGATTTCTCACAGAATCAATCAAAACTTACACTGAATGTTCAAGATTACAAATAAATGTAATTTGCCAAACAATTTTGGTAGAAAATGTATACTGGCTGAGTAATGAGCATAGAAAGATAAGGAAATCGAGGTTAGTAGCCCCGACACCATTTGTGTAGTCCCATAGACATCTTTCTGTGTACAGTGCTTGATACTTTATCAAGACTGAGCCCAATTTATTATGATTTTGATGACTCCAGAACCTTGCAGTACACACCAATACTTACACTACATGATCAACTTTTTCTGAAGCATTCCACACCTTTTCTTTCACAATGCAATCGCATGACCAGAACTCAACTTTATATTTAACTTTGCCCTTTTCTCTATCATTCTTCCATATTTTTGCCTATCTATTATGTCGCTCTAATTATAATATGTTTGTATATTTTTCTATAGATGGAAACAATCTATGATTCTAGGCGGTATTCTCACAACGTTAGCAACCCTTGGTATTCTTGGAAATAAATACAAATATTTTGTACCAGTGGTAAGTCTATTAGCTATTACTGAATTGATTCTAGGGAGGTGATAGTATCAGGATATACATGTATACAACTATTTTTTGTTGTATATATATATATTAAAAAAGAAAAAAAAATCTATTTGTAAGTTTAGAAACAAATATATAACTCATGAAGTGTATCAAATGAGAAATAACATTTTCTTGATTTTCGTGATTGGATTGAATGGTTAATTGAGAATACTGAAAGTGGAAGCCCTGGGGGCTGAATTACATTCGGTTTAAAATAAAAGCACATGAAAAACAGAGCAACGATAAAGCAGTTTCTGTTTGCACAACATACCACGGTAATGCTCGCGAGAATACATCAAGGATAAAATTAATAAGATATAATATTATAAAAGTGCTTATACGGTGGAACCACATTTTAACAAACTGCCTGAGACCAAGGAAATTGCCTTTTTATACTGAAATGGGGGGGGGGGGGGGGAGGAGGAGGAGGGAGGGGGGGAGGAGGGAGGGAGGGAGGGGGGGGGGGGTGGGAGGACAACATCAACAACAAAAAACAACAATTAAATTTAAACACAAAACAAAATAAAATCTAAAGAACAAAAGAAACTGGACCATCACGATCACCCTGTTATCTTGAGAGTTTTTTGTTATTACAGTGTTTTTGTATGACAAGGTTCCACTACAGGGTACATAATCTGTAATTGAATAATGTACAGAAGTTTCCTTGGTAATCTGATTCATTGTGATTCAGATATGGATTGAAGAAAATCAATTGTCCAATCTATCTGCACCAGTGAACAATGTCAGAATCACCGATAGAGAGTTATTGGTCAAAATATTCTATTTGGAATATATTATTATTATTATTATATATTTCACCAATCAGAAAACATACAGTGAGTAGACCTATAACAATCAGATAATACATAGAGATTTCATAATACATGAAAACAACAGTTTTAGGAAAGTGAAGAGGAGATTACTCGAAAGCATGTCACCCCCCCCCCATTATTATGGTACTAGTTATGAAATAATAACTGATTCAAGGGTCAACATTTCTTTCACACACGAGATGGCGATCTCTATTTTTGAAACTTTTCAATTTTCTTTTCTTTTCCAGTTTTATGCTTACTAATTTAAGAAAAATATGAAGATTTGCAAAAAACTAATCAGACTATTTCCTGTTTGCATTTTCTTTTCAGGGCCCTAAGCAATACCCATTCAACAACCTGTACATCGAGAAGGGCGGAGACCCAAACGCCGTACCGGACACACCCAAAAACTACACCTTCCCTACCTCCAGTTATATATAAAAATAGATTGTGCTGTTTGTAAATTGTGGCCAGCACACGATATGCCCTTGTTCCTATGGTATCCCGTATATACCGTGTGTCTCAAAAAAAACGTAACACTTTTGAAATGGTTGCCAAATTGAGCATATATAATTTTATGAAAAAATGTCTATATGTATGGAAAGCTAAAGGACCAACCTTTCATATGATATGAAAAAATTAAAAAAAAATCATGCTTCGATGGACAGTGTTCACTTAAGTTAGAGGTATGAAAATGGGCCTGCGCAGGATTTTTCCTTCCAATTTTGGACAGGTAAATTACTTGTAACTTACAAAATAAGGTCGATATGAGATATTCATGATCGATGGATCAAAAGGATATTTTGAATACCTCGAATTCTGGTATTTTCAATGCATAATGAATGATGTACTTAGCTATTACATGTTTGGGTCATTCATAAAACCTGAATAAAATGTGATTGATGATCCACCAAACTTACGGAAGAAAACTGATAAAGAAAAGGCAAGGGGTAGGTGATGGGATGGGAAAAGGTTGTGGGGGGGAGGAGAGTGGGTTGCATAATGTCAATTATGATTTTGAATACGGTATTTCAATTTAACATTTTCCCATTCTTCCTTCATCCTGTTCACATCTACCAGATCAATGATACAATAAGATGGGAGTGGAAGTTGGTGTGTGTGTGTGTGTGTGTGTGTGGCAGGGGTGGTGTTTGGGGATTGATAAATGACAGAGAGAAAGGACTGGTATTCAAAACATCCTTTTAACTCTTAATCCATCGATCATGAATATCTCATATCAAACTTATTTTGTATGCTAAAAGTAACTTACCTGTCCAAAATTGGAAGGAAAAATCCTGCGCAGGCCCATTTTCATACCTCTAACTTAAGTGAACACTGTTCATCGAAGCATGATTTTTTTTTCAATTTTTTCATATCATATGAAAGGTTGGTCCTTTAGCTTTCCATACATATCAACATTTTTTCATAAAATTATATATGCTCAATTTGGCAACCATTTCAAAAGTGTTACGTTTTTTTTGAGACACACGGTAGTGTTGTTGAAAGCTGGCATGAACCGATTATAAATCCAGAATAACAGACTTGAAGATTGCATGCTCTGTGCTGTTCATGTGGAAATAGTGGAAATGAGGCAAAGTTAGAAATCCCATAAACACTGTAAATAATATTATAAGGGCCAGGTCAAATTGATTTCGAGTTAGGGTGATGGTTATTACCACCAAAAAGGAATGAAGAATTTCTGGACATAGAAATACTTTTAGGCCTTCAATTTTGTAATTGTTTTACTGCTCTGATTGTGGAAAAGCAGTTAGAAACGAGTTGAAATGTTCTCAAGGTATTAAACACAGCTGAAAGTGTAAAATACATTTTACTTGCGGTGTCACATTCTGTGAGCAGTTATCCCATCAGTGTATTTATGGGTTTCATTTCGAAAATGTGAGACATCATTACCCTATTCACTCCAGGAGGGTGTTTCACAAAGATCCTAAGTTGAACTTAACAATTATGGAAAGCTGTTCGCGTCTATGAAAACAAAAATTCAAAGTTATTTTAAAAGGCATAAAATGTTGATTCAAATCATTCATATTTTCTGTTATTAAGGAAATTTCATGTTCTTGATGTGAAATGTATAAAAGTCTAAAATACTTATATTTTCGTTTTTGAACATATTTTATTTTAAGGCTACTAATGGCATTCCATAACTTTTAAGTCCAACTTAGAGTTAAGTTCGACTTAGAATCTTTGTGAAACACCCCCCAGGAATGGTCCCAGTTCAATCAGGGTCAAAGTTCAGATTGTGCTAGATATTATTGGGTACAACTATTGTTATTTCTGAAACGCCATCAAAAATGGTTCAAAATTCTTCAAATACTGCTCAGATTATAGATTTATATGACCAGTGACATTGAAAGGCGTTTTGTTTCGGAATCATTATATGTAGCCTGCATGTGATCAGATTTTGTTTGTAAGATGGCCCCATTAATGGAAAGACTTCAGTAATGTCCGTTGACTCTGTTGCCTTTTGGTGTGTATGAAATTCCCTTGAGGACTTCCTTTTCTGATTCTCAATATTGAATTGATTTTGATTGTAAATGAAGTAAAGTTATTTTGAGATGCTGATCTATTAAAAACTTGATAAAAGTTTACATAAAGTTGTATTGTGTGATTGGTTTGTTTTTAGTTAAAGATGAAGTTGAGTTCTGGTCATGCAATTGCATTGTGAAAGAAACGGTGTGGAATCGACCAGAAAAGGTTGATCATCTAGCATATAAGAATTTATATTGCAAGGTTCTGGAATCATCAAAATGATAAGAAATTTGGCCAAGTCTTGGTAAAGTTACGAACACTGTACACAAAAAGATGTATATTGGACTACACGAACACGTGACGTAAAAATCCTACCCCGAGTTTTACGATGTTACATGACATATTTAGAATATGAAGGCATTTGAAGAGCCATGCTTTTCAGGGAACATCTATTATCTGATGTTCTTCCACACTTGCATAATAAGGATAACGCTCACAAATTATTTTTCACCTCTTCCCAGAACTCGACCTTCTCTTTAAGTGTGTTGTATCACAATGAAGAAAGATGTACCGGTAGTGGTTAAGAGGGTAAAATGGAAAGAGTGAGAATGAGTGACAGAGACAGACAGAGAGCGAGATAGAATACAGAGAGAGAGAGAGAGGAGAGAAACAAACACAGACAGAGAAGAAGCATTATGCTTTTAAGAGGGAAGAGATGAATGAAACTAAGAAGTGGTAAAGAGAAATGACAGCAACACACCATGATTCACAGAGAGAGTCAAAGAAATAATTTTTAGCTACATTTATCATCATCACTTCTTTCCTTCTGTGTCCTGGCATCTTGTACTCTATCTCTTTCACACTCATTACATTTTAGCAAGATCAATAAATTATGAAATGTAACAATATTTCCTTAGTTTCATCAAATTTATTTCATGATTTATGACATAAAGAAAACAAAAATAAAGCTTGTAATAACACTCAAACAAGCAATCAATCTTGATTGAAACATCAAAATTACAAAGAGATATACAAATGTACACAGCGGTCCAACTTACTTCATTGATCATCTGTCTATATGGACCACCTGTCTTTAAAGACCACCTTTAGAGGACCACATGCCTATAAAGATCACCTTTAGAGGACCACATGTCTATAAACACCACCTTTAGAGGACCACATGTCTATAAAGATCACCTTTAGGGGACCACATGTCTATAAAGACCACCTTTAGAGGACCACATGTCTATAAAGACCACCTTTAATGGAGCACCTGTCTATAAAGACCACATTTCTTTCAATTTCTGTTGAAAAGTGTTCTCACCGATAGATATTAAAGATTAGAGTGCCTAACCTACGTTGCACTATCACAGTTACATGACAAACTGGGCGCAGCGGCCACCTTTCTAATATGGCCGACTAAATTGTCTCCATCATGTTATGTTTTTTTATAAATTTAAAGCTTCCTGGGGGAAATTTCAATTGTTTAAACATCTTATTTACTGAGTGTAAGCCACAAATATGTTTTAACAATTGAAATTTCTACCCGGAAGCATTACATTTATAAAAGTTATTGTCGGACTAATGGCGGACTAATGAATGAATCACGAAAGCTTGGGTATTTGTTTCTAGTTCATCGTGACTATGCCAAAGACCAGTGATGGCCTGGTGGTAAGAGTCACTGCCCGGGAAGCAGTAGATGGCAGGTTCAAATCCCGCTGGTTCCAAGATTTTGTCTGATTTGTTTTCAATTACAGATCGTTCAATCATTCTTATTTATTACGTGTAAGCCACAAATATGTTTAAACATCATATGCTTTAGAAAATGTTTAGAAAGGATATCTGTCTACAATAGTAATTTTTTTTTGGATTCTGTATGCTGGCCCTATAGGCTAACAGACAAATTTGACTCTCCAACGTTTGGAATACAAAATTTCCCTGATTGCAGATAAATACCTACAACTTCTAAGATTACTA
The DNA here is from genome assembly GCA_035222895.1 of Strongylocentrotus droebachiensis. NCBI lineage: Eukaryota > Metazoa > Echinodermata > Echinoidea > Camarodonta > Strongylocentrotidae > Strongylocentrotus > Strongylocentrotus droebachiensis. The sequence goes on along the minus strand of JAVYIG010015068.1, from coordinate 16,046 downwards.
GGATAAATACAGTGGAACCTCATTATAAAGAGATCAGATATATCGAGGTATCTGTTATAACAAGGTGATTTTTCTGGTCCCAACTCTTTATATTCTTTTGTTTTTATACTCTGATATAACAAGATTCCTGATATAGTATAACAAGGTAATTTCAATGGTCCCAAGGACCTCATTATAACGAGTTTCCACTGTATAACGAAAACTGCTCTTGGTAGAGAATAACAAATTTAATAGTGGGAGACTGGACATAAACTCTTAAAGCCAATCTAGAATTCTAAAAAATTGAACTGGTTGTGTTAGTGGCATGATGAATATCCTGCAGGCCACTATACCAATAGGTTTCTAGGCCTAAACAAGTCCAGTGCTAAGAACAAGTCTAAGAACAATTACCGGTACAAAAAAAAACCACCTAATAAAAAGGAGTATCAGAAATAGCACTACACTAAGCACTTGGAGGGCATTCATTTTGATTGCTGGCTACCATTATCATGCAGCCCTTTCCACATGCCTGTCATTTGGAAATGAGCAAGCAAATGTCTTTGAATTAAAACAGGAGGGAAAAACGTATAAGTTGAAATTAGTTTGCGCTTTATATTTTTAAAAATATTTCTACCTGAAAAATCATGAAACTACTTTGCTGTACACCTGGACGTAAATACATTCTCATTCATTTTAGTGCACATATCATGGAAGACCACTTCCAAAAACCTACATTCTATACAAACACAAATCTCCTTAAAAAATGGAGAAAAAAAAAGTCATTTGCTAATACAATTAACGGTAGCAAGTTCAAAGTATACAAAGAACAAATGAAATACAAGCAAACCTGCTTTAGTGGCCACCTGTCTACAAAGACCACATTTTTGTTTCCCTTGAAATTAGTTTCTCATTGAAACATGTACTAAAGGAACCTGTACATAAAGACCACCTGCCTTTAAAGACCACTTTTCTTGTCTCCCTTGGGTGGTCTTTATAGACAAGTTTCACTGTTACTAAATTAAATGACCAAATCTTTACCTAATGCAGGGCTATGACTAACAGAGAGTTGCAATTGATCAACATCGATCAAGTCCTCTTAGCAATCACAAATTCATAATCGCCTTCATCTTATGTACAGTATTGTAATTGATAACAAACTCATGCTTGCTGTGATCTACATGTATATATTGATCAATCGAAACTCTCAAAAAAGGCTTGTTCACATACCGGTATGAAGCGGCAAAACTTGTAACACTCTTCATATTTTTGTATCTTATAACACAGAGCTACGTTATTAAAGATAAACTTTAGTACTGGTAATGCAATTGCATTGTGAAAGAAAAGGTGTGGAAAGGATCAGAAACAGTTGAGCATGTAGCATGTAAGTATTGGTGTGCACTGCAAGGTTCTGGAGTCATCAAAATCATAATAAATTTGACCGAGTCTTGGTAAAGTAACAAGCACTGTACACAGAAAGCTATATATGGGCAACACACATGGTGTCGGGGCTAGTACTACATGTACCTTGATTTCCTTGTCTTTCTTTGCTCATTACTCAGCCAGTATACATTTTCTTTCAAACTTGTTTGGCGCATGTCATTTATTTGTAATCTTGAACTTTCAGTGTAAGTTTCGTTTGATTCTGTGAGAATAAATTTTCTTTTTTTTACCAGAACTGGAGTTTATCTTTAAGCGCAAGTCCTTCATTGTACGCAGTTGTTGTTTATTTTACACTTTAAAACAAGTGGCAATTCAAGTTTTTTGCCGCTGTTTCTCGCACCATATCTGAACAAACCGGCGACACATATTTGTCAGGACACATATCTCACAGTAGTGAAATGTAAAGGGATAAAAAATTGTAATATAAGTACTGTATTAAAAAATTAGGTCTATGGCCACATATCATCGCGAGATTTGAAGTTAAATTACCCTTTTTTAAAATTTTTGTCTTACTAAAGAGCACACAACAACATTTTCGAACAACAAATCAAGCTCTCTAAATATTTAGCATCTTTCTTTTGTAATATTGTAAAAAAACAAATGCTACATTAAAAACATGAATCTGTGACTCTTCATGTACAGATTCTAAGCGAAAAATTGATAGGAAGAAAGTCATAACTTTGCTGAACTCCTTCAAGAGGAATACTTAATGCTGAGCAAAAATAACATTCCACTTCTTCTCTTTTATGTACATAACATTTCCTATGAAAGAGGTAGATCCTTTTGAAGCAAACCATACTTTTCAACTTTTAGAGAAAACATATTTAAGCTCACAAATACACACTGTATCATTATACAGCCTCATCATATACACGTAATATGGTACTTGGATCAGACCCTACCTAATATCCAGAAAAGTATTTGTAAAGGTACTACAGGACACCATACAAAGAATAGAATATTACAATGGTAGTCTTCTCTTAGACTACGGTATACACTTCATGTTGTGAGATTCAAATAGATGGTTTTGTGTGTTGCTTTAAAATTTAAATCTAACACTTATTGCTGTAAGGTTCAAACATTAGTACTTAAGTATGTCTTCTTGCTTTTACAGCACAAATGCTTTCCTAGTCTGCCCATGCTAGAAACTAGGTGATTTTGCAAAGAATACATGTTGAGAATAATTGGGTAAAATGTAAATACTGACAAGATGGAGGTAAAGAAGAAAACAAGACAAAGAAAGGAAAAGAAAAAAGAACAGAGGAAAGGAAAGAAGAACTGAAAGAAGGAAGGAACAAAAGGAAAAGAGGAAGAAAGAAAGAAAGAAAGAAAGAAAGAAAGAAAAAATGTAGTTGGAGAAAAAAAAGGAATAGAGGGAGAGATGCGAAAGAAGAAATAGCAAAATGGAAGATGCACAAAAACAGAGGGTAACATGTGAAGACTGACAGGATGGGTGTAAAGAAGAAAAAAGAATGGAAGATAAGAAAGGAAGACGTGAAAGAAAAAATGAATGGAAGAAAGAAAAGAAGCAAGAAAAGAAGAAAGGAAGAAATACAGGATTAAAGGATGCAGTTGAAGAAAAATGGAATAAAGGGATAGATACAAAAGAAGAAGTGGCAAAATGGAAGATGGAAGTTAACAGAGGAAGAAACCTCACACCCCCACAAGCCATCTAATTTGCAAAGAGAATGTTGGGAATAATTTGGTAAAATATGAAGACTGACAGGATGGGTGTAAGGAAGAAAAAAGACAAAGAAAGGAGAAGAAAAAAGAACGGAAACAAGGAAGAAAGGAATAAACGAATAAAGGAAGAAAGGAATAAAGGAAAAAAAGGAATAAAGCAAGAAAAGAAGAAAGGAAGAAGGAAAGAAAGAAAAAAGGGATGCAGTGGAAGAGGAATAGAGGAAGAAACCTCACACCCCACAAGCCATCTAATTTGCAAAGATGTCCCCCATGGGTATCCAGATGTTCTTGACCTCCACAGAGTGGTAGAGGAACTCCTCCCCTTGACCCTGGGCCCTGTCCGACCAATCCCTGCTCGCCCCGTAGTTCACCCACGTCCTTTTGAGGTTCTCCGCTGACATGTGCTCCACGAACTTTGACCCCTCGGCTGACCCAAAGTACCACATGGCCTGGATGTCCTGATGCTCGGAGAGGTACTTGGTCAGGTGACTGCTGTCTCCCGTTAGGATGTTGACCACGCCTCCCGGTAGGTCTGATGTCTCAAAGACCTGGAAAGAGAAGAAATTAATAATAATAATAATAATAGTTTGTTCATATAAAGCGCTTTTCAGGACCGCAGGCCCTCTCAAAGCGCTTTACAGATATATATTATTACCCCAGTCATCGAATTCAGGCTTCTTCGCACACAATGTAAGTGCATTCTCCACTCCCTGGGGAGCATTCCAGCCAGGCGTCATTTTTACAAGCGCACGCTTGCTTATCTGACCACATAAGCTTTCGCATCCTACCGGGTACCCATTTAACACCTGGGTAGAGAGTGGCAAATGTAGATCAATGTCTTGCCAAAGGACATTAGTGTCGTGGCGGGACTTGAACCACGGACCTTGTGATTCACAGTCCGGTGACATATCCACTCAACCACAACACCTCTAATTAAGGAATTCTTTGATTGCTTCTGCTGACAAGGTGTTCACAATTTTAGTCTTATATGCCCACAAATGCTGATGGTCATGAAACAGATACAGTCAATCCTGTCTATAGCGATGACCCAATGGAAACACAAAAAGTGGTCCTTGCAGACAGGTTCCTTTAGTACCGGTACATGTTTCAATGAGAAATCATTTTCAAGGGAAACAAAAAAATGTGGTCTTTGTAGACAGGTGGTCACTAAAGCAGGTATGACTGTACATGTTTATACCCAGATTAGTGATGTAAGAAATGGAAATTTTATCAGCATTCTACACAAATTCCAACAATAATTTCATATTATAGTCCGGTGGTTTAGTGTCAAATTTATCGATTATTTGTACTTGCTGGATAAAAGCACCAATTTTGGTACAGGGCTTCCTTAGGATATACTTCACAATATTTATGCCAGAATAAGTGATGAAAGAAATGGAAATTTAATCAGCATTCTACATAAATGGCAACAATAATTTCATAATAACAACGGCAAATGATTGCCTGACATAACTTATATACAAAATGTACTTCCTCCACATAACGGTATTATATTCACAAAGGGCAACTTTAATTAATTTTTGCTAAGGTTCTAAATTTCATTCAATTCAATTCGTTTTATTAAACCATTTAAAATCAATATCAGTATGCAAATCATGAATGTATGCAAATTATTGATACAGTGTAAATGATCAGGGTGCCTCTTAACCCTTACTGTACTGGGCTATTTTGAGCACCCTCTGACTGGGGGGGGGGGGGGGGGGGGCCTGGGAGGCCCCCCCCTATGATCTCGGCCGTCGATTGTCCGATGAACACGAAAATTTGCATGTTTGTAGATATTTACGTAAGGAACAAGATGGTATAATTAGTTTTTTCCGAATATGCAAATTTTTGTCGTTCGCCTAATTAATTATGCAAAATGCGCTAATTTTATGCATTTTACAGAAAACGTGTCAAACTCCACTTTTTGAATGTTGAAACTCATTATTCATATGAAACTTCTTTTCTAACACAAAAAAGTTATTTTAATGTAATTAATAATGATAATTTATGCAAATTTTGATGCGATTTTTAATTTTTTAATTTTTTTTTGATGACATGCGCATACTAATTGTTACGTAACGCCTTACAGGTATATCCGATTTCGACGAAAATGGTATCAAAATGTGCGTAAGACTTGAGGGAAAAAAGTCATGAAACGACAATTCAAAATTCCAAGCGGTTGCGGCGCAATCTCCGAAAATGTCGAGGGGGGGGGGCCTCCCAGGCCCCCCCCCCAGTACAGTAAGTGTTAAAGCCAAGGCTTGATAAATGGGGCACCATATACATAAAGAAATATAGATAGAATAAACATAAGATACATAATGATGTATGAGAAATGATGTATCCATTAATTTAATTACAAAACATTGTCAACTAAACAAAACAAAAACCATAAAAAGAAAGAAAAAAAAAGGAAAAAGAAAGCAACCCTTGTTTTTCTGACCTGGTAGAAGCCGAGAGCTGGAAGTGGATACTTCTCACTAGGCACGGCTATCACCACGTTGCCCCTGACCACAGCCGGGGCAAAGAGGGAGACAAAGCCCAAGAGAGGGCTCTCCTCGGGGCAGATGATTCCGACGACACCGACAGGTTCATGGATCTTCACCGTGGCTCCGTAGAGTGTGGTCTCCTGTTTTTGGTGAGAGCATAGAGAAGGCATGTGATTATAATGCAAAAGATCATATAATATTTGATGGCCTTGAGTGAGATACAAGAATATATTGCTCGAGCTATGACAATATTGGACAAGTCAAAGACGAGTCTAATATTGTCTTAGCGAGAGCAATATATTCTTGTATCAGACGAAAACAAAGCCATACAATATTATCATTATTATCTATTAGTCTGACTAGTGAAATAACAAAATTTGACCTAACTCAGTACATATGGCTTTGTTTTCATGTGATATCGCCATGATATCGATAGTTGAAATTCCTGGATGGTTGAGCGATACATAAACAATATTGGTCAGTCATCCGGGTACTGTGCAAAAGATATTGAATACCGTATATAACGGTGTATAAACCGCACTTTTTTGCCGCCGAAAAAATTTCAAAGTCGGGGGTGCGGTTTATACACGGTACACCAAAAAAAAAAAAAAAAAAAAAATTATTATTTTTTTTTTTTAAAGTTTCAATTTATGCCCCTCCACCTGGCGCTATGCCTGGCAATGTCTCCCGGCTCGGTAATCGGTGTGTTGATTCACCACTCGGAAACTAGAACAACACTCAAATTTGTCTGTCATCTTGGTTTGAAAGTAATCTTTCTGATAGAACTCAATATGTAGTTTATAATAATAATTCCTCCAATTTTTTTTCTATTACATGGTGTACCACAAGGTTCTATCCTAGGTCCCTACTGTTTTTTAATTTACAGTACCGTACTGATCTTACACACACAAAAAAAAAATCTCGGCAAAAAAAAAAAAAAAAAAAAAAAAAAGGGCGAAAAAGAGGGGTGCGGTTAATACACGAGGGCGGTTTATACAACGTTATTTACGGTACACTGATTTATTGTACCACCTGGAAGCCGTATATAGATAATAATTCTCTATACTGGCAAGTTGATGCTCATCAAATGACTGGCTGCTTTTTAAAGCAACAGGCAGCATTATAAATAAGATTAATAGGAATTGTTTGGCTAATATATCACGTCATGTTCTGGTGTCAATTAGGTTTTTTTACTTCCTTTTTTTCACATTTCTTTTCCTTGCCTGGAAATTGGAATAAATCAATAAAATAGATATAAAATGAGAAACCGCCCCCCCCCCCCCCTCCTGCTGGTCAAAATCTGGAGAAAATTGTTTTACACCTCCCCCTTTAATACCTGAACAGTTCCACCATACTTGTCAGCATACGCCCCCCAATAGAAGAGCCTCTGAATGGACAGATCAACCTCGTTGAGGGCGCTTTTCATGTCTCTGCCTGTCAGCTTGGCGATGCCCTGTGCTACCTCGTCTCTCCTCTGCTCTAGATTCTCCGCCATGTAGTAGACAATCTGCGCTCGGTTGTGGGCTGCTCGCTTGCCCCAACTAAAAAAAAAAAAATATTTTAAAGATAAACTTGAGCTCTGATAAATGTAGAAAATAAATTCTCACAGAATCCAACAAGACTTATGAATGTTCAAGATTACAAATAAATGACATGTGCCAAACAATTTTGGTAGAAAATGTATAGTGGCTGAGTAATGAGCATAGAAAGATAAGGAAATCTGGGTAAGTAGGACCGACACCATGTGCTTAACACAGGTCACTATGTGCAAATGGGGGTTGTGGTTTTTTTATCAAAGGTGATGCCCAGTAAAAAGTAAGGTTTTGTGCGTTTGTTTTTATTTCACTGGTGCAAACAACTAATCTACTGCAGTATAAACAATCCAGAATAAATCGTAGCAGTTTTCTCTCAAAATATAATTCCCATACCAGAGCTCAAAAATAGCGTTAAAGATTACGTATATTAGTATACTGGTAAAGAAAACGATGGTGGAGGGAAACCCCATGATACATTCTTATTTTTAGTTACTTTTCTTATCAATGAAAACAGTGATGAGCAAATAAAGACAAGTTTGAATCATGTGACAGTAATTTGGAAAGGTCAAATTTAAACTGTGACAAACAGAACTTTGAGCCAATTTTTTTTCTGAATTCAAATCTTATTTTGGATTTGGATTACCTTGGAGCAAAGCAAACACACCATCATGATCAAATAGTCAGTTTTTTCATAGGAAGCTGAAGTTTAAAATAATGCTCATTATAGAATTTCCCTCTTTTCTCTCTTCTCACCAGTATTTTACCTTCTCTTTGATGGTTGATGATTGCTTAATACCAGACTGCAAAGAAGTATGTACATGTACAGTCAAACGTGTCTATAGTGACCACTCAAGGGAGTGGTCTTTACAAACAGGTGGTCTTTATGTACAGGTTGCTTTAGTACATGTTTCAACGAGAAACAAATTTCAAGGGTAACAAAAGATGTGGTCTTTGTAGACAGGTGGTCTCTAAAGCAGATTTGACTGTATATGCTTGTAAGTAAACAACCAGGACAGGGAAGGCTTTCAAGTCCTCTCCGAGGGACTTGGTAATGACGATTAATGCCTTACCCAAATGCACAAGCACATCGACTTGGTTTTTATCCTCTTTTCTGATACACTTAAAACCCCTCTGCACTAGTTTGGCCAGGAGGGATTAGACCTCCCTGCTAGGTCACTGACAGGTGGTTATCTCATCAAATCAGCTCTCAATTAACATAAGAAAAAGGGGATCATGGGGGACCAATGGTCACCGATTAGGCATTGTTTACCCTATAGAGGGCCCAAGTAGCTATAAGTAGTGCAGTGGGGCTTTAAAGGAATTTCTGACTCACCCTGGTGCAGCCTTGTGTGCCGCTTCCACAGCGTTCCTCATGTCCTTCCTGTTGCCATCGGCGACCAGCGCCACCACCTGTTTCTCAGCATCCATGATGGGCCTGGAGTACATGCCATCGGGCCTCTTCTGGGCTCCACCGTAGTAGAGCTTGTAGGTGCGGTCGATGCTAGGCATGGAGAAGCCATCGACTTGAACTGTAGAGGGCGCTGGCGGGTTGTTGGTGGGAATGTTGGGTACGTGGCTGCCGAACAGTTTAAGGTCCATGTCTACGTTACCAGGCTTCTTCTTTTCCATCCATGACGGGACCACATATTCATACAGGCCCTGAATGATAGAAAAAAAAAGTAATCATAATAAAACTCTTTTCAAACATCTGGCAGTGAACTGCCTCAAATCTGCAACAGTAAAATGTGAGATTTCATAGAATGGTAAGACGTATTGTAGGGAAAGAAGCTTAAAGCCCCACTGCACTACTTATAGCTACTTGTGCCCTCCAGATAGCAAACAATGCCTAATCGGAGCCTGTTGGTCCCCCATGATCCCCTTTTTCTTAAATGTTAATTGAGAGCTGATTTGATGAGATAACCACCTGTCAGTGACCTTGCAGGGAGGTCCAATCCCCCTGGCCAAACTAGTGCAGACGGGCTTTAAAATGATATGTCGGTCAGAGGACTCAATTGAGGAACAGATGCATTTTGTAAATAGGCAAAATGGTATATTTGCTAAATTTGCATCTAGAATCACATCATGAATTATTCACTGTATGTTGCATGTTACATGTTACCAATGCCAGAAAATAAACAACGTCCTGAACAAACACGCAAGCAAACAAATAAACAAAATCCACAGAAATTGCATTATACAATGGCTCCTATGTCTCCTCATTGATCTTGATGTTATTAGTTGGAGAAGAAGTGAGGCATTATTATTATTATTATTATTTCAGATTAATATACTAATACCTAGTACCTCTTTTCCCCCGTCTCGCCCATAACCGCTGTGCCTGTAGCCTCCGAAACCAGCCGCTGCATCAAACATATTATGAGCGTTGATCCAGATGGCCCCAGCCTTGATGCTCAGAGCCACCTCTAGACCAAGACTAACGTTCTCGGTCCAGACGCTGCCGGCTAGACCGTAGTTGGAGTTGTTGGCGAGGGCAATGGCCTCCTTGGCAGTCCGGAAGGGCAGGACAACAAGGACTGGTCCAAAGATCTGAAGGTAGGTAGCAGGAATAACATTGAAAAAGCAAAAATTCAGGAATGCAAAGATAGATCTATATCAGGGGTGGTAACTACGCCCCCCTTGAGTAAAAGAAAAGAAGAGGATTCGCAGGGAAAAAATGGCATCTAACAACATTCCCCCCTTTCGAGCAAGAAAATTGGGAAAAATTTGGAAAAAAAATAGGGAAGAAAAGAGAAAATAAGGGGGATAACAGGAAAATCAGGATAAAATAGGGAAGAAAAAAAAGAAAAAATAGAAAAAAAAAGAAAAAAAATCTGGATTTTTTTTTTTTTTTAAATCGGGAAGAAGAAACAAATATCGGGAAAAAAAATAATAATTGGGAAACCGATTTAAATCGGCTTTTTATCAGGCCTGCTATATACAGTCAAACCTGAGACCACATTTTTGTTTCCCTTGTAAAGAGTTTCTCATTGAAACATTTACTAAAGGAACCTGTACAAGACCACTTGCCTTGTCTCCCTTGAGTGGTCTTGATGGACAGGTTTCACAGTACTAGACCTTGTCAAAGCATCTTGGGATGTGTAAACCTGTGTCCAAAGACATCGCTTTGCAATGCAAATGTAATCCCTGGACACAAATATGCCTACATATAACTCCCTAAAAGAGAAGGAACATTAAGAGCAATATAACAAAAACTACAGGGGTCCTATGAGCCAATAAATTGTGGTACAGTACATGCAGAGATGGAGGGGGAGGGGTGTTACATCAGGGACCCGTTTCACAAAGCCTTTTTTCAATGACAAATGAGATAAATCAGTGACAAATCCGCAGATGACCAATCAAAAGCAAGGATTTCAGTAGATTATAACAAAAACTGTCATTTTTCACTGATGACAAGTTTTATGAAATTGGGGCCCAGCAAAAGCCTCTCTAGATTTGTCTATGATACTCGTCAAGAAATGCGGCATATAGAGCAGTGAGTTATCAACAGGCCTTTCTAATGCAAAGGACCTTGAGTTAACATCCTATCTGAGGGACGATCTCTCGTACTTACTTCCTCCATGACCACTCTGGACGATGTCTGGACGTTGGTGATGAGCGTCGGTGGGTAGTAGCAACCTTTCTTAGGTATGCAGTCAGGGTTCTGAATGATCTGTGGTCAAATCAAGATGAGATACATGACTGATTAATAAACTGAATGACTAACTTACCTGTGGGCTATACATCTTATAAATACGTTGTCCTGTAATGTCCTTCATCCATATTATGGAATAGAAAAGTATGCATTTTAATCTCTGACTTAGCGCTCAACTTAGAACTGATAAAGTGGAAAAGCGATTGGTATATCGTCCATGTGAAATAATAATATAGCATCAATTTCATCAAAGGATAGTTCTTGAAAAACTTATATTTCACATAAGACTAGAAAAATGCTTATACATGTATGAAATAGGACTTGGAAACTTTGGACAAAGTTCTGATGCCACGTGTTTGTTCAGTCCAACATTCCATGCCTATTTCAAAGAATCATTCCCTAAAGAGTCCTTGGAGCGCTGCCCGCCCAGGCGTGCCTCGGGTCATGGCAGGATGAGTCTATAAAAACAGCCAGGCCTCTTATAGCAGTAAAAATATCTATATTATTATCTCTAAACTGAACCTAGCTGGCAATTTTTACCTCTGCTCCTTCTCTCCTTGCATCCTCCACATACTCCGTCACCGTCTTCAGATGGGAGGGGTCCACCATCGCACCCATGTCGACCGATTTATCCAGGGAGTCGCCCACTCGGAGGTGCATGAGGCGCTCCCGGAGTTTGGCCACCATCTTGGACATGACCGTCTCCTGGACGATGAGCCTCGAACCTGCACTGCATACCTACATTGATATTAAAATAAGAATTACAGAATTACAGCGGCATAGTAACTGGCAATACGCAGTAAATCTGTAACAAAAAGCGAATCCAAATTTGCTGCTCGATCATGCAGCCATTCACCGCACGCAATACGTCAACTCTCAAATCGCGGCAGATGATAAAACAAGCTTAATTTGCCTTTAGCACCCCCCAAAAAAGATCAGAATTTGGAAAAATCCGAAAATTCTGAATTTTCAGACCCTAAAAATCCAGAAAATCAGAATATTCTGGATTATTCAGAAGGGTTGGCAGGTATGGCACTGCATACCTACATTGATATTACAGATGATGTTCAGAAACAGTTTTAGCAAAAAGGGAATTGGATGAAATATGTAGAATCTTGTCTGATGTGGTTCTACTTTCAAAGATTGTATGTGCCAGGTATTTCATCAAAGGTTTCTGCAAAGATTTGTCCTTGTTTTATCCAAAAAATTTCCTATACAATTTGGCAAATGGAACAGAATCTGTTGTCCATCCTGTTCCATCCTGTTTCAACCTGTTACCAATGTTCGTTATGAGTCTACACTGCTTAATTTGTTATTACTGAAGAGTTAAAGATAAAGTTGAGTTCTGGTCATGTGATTGCATTGTGAAAGAAAAGGTTGATCATCTAGTATATAAGTATTTGTGTGTATTGCAAGGTTCTGGAATCATCAAAATGATAAGAAATTTGGCCAAATCTTGGCAAAGTTACAAGCACTGTACACAGAATGAAGTATATGGGACTGCACGAACACGTGGCGAAAAAAATCCGTCCCTGGATTTTTACAATGTTTCATGTCACATTTAGAATATAAAGGCATTTGAAGAGCCATGCTTTTCAGGGAACATGTTTAATCTGATGTTCTTCCACCCTTGCATAATAACAATGATAACGCTCACACATTATTTTGTACCTCTTCCCAGAACTCAACCTTCTCTTTAAGGTACAAATATCTGCAGCATTTATCTCTGTTGGATCGAATAAAATTAAAATAAATATTTTTTTTTGGTACTAGGAGCAATAATCAAACAGTCTTGATTAATCTGAAATCCATGAAATCTCTCCTTATTTGGATATATTATGCTAACCTAAAAAAATAAAGAATTCATGTAGTTTGGGCACAAAATGATCGGCAAACTTTAGCATGTACAGTCAAACCCGCTTTAGTGACCACCTATATAGGAAGACCACCTGTCTATAAAGACCCCAATTTTTGTTTCCCTTAAATATGGTTTCTCACTGAAACCTGTACTAAAGGAACCTTTACATAAAGACCACTTTTCTTGCCTCCCTTGGGTGGTCTTTAAATACAGGGGCCTGTTTCACAAAGCCTTTTTTCAATGACAAAAATCTGTGACAAATCTACTGATAACCAATCAGAAGCAAGGATTTCAGTAGCTTATAACATAAACTTTCATTTGTCACTGATGACAAGTTTTGTGAAACGCCCCCCCCCCCCCCCCCCCCCCCCCCCCAGGCTTGCTTGTACATACCTGGCCTTGGTTGAACCAGATAGCATCAACGATGCCCTCTACAGCTGAATCCAGGTCAGCTGACTCAAAGACGACAAAGGGGGATTTCCCTCCGAGCTCCAAGGAGAGCTTCTTGCCTGTTCCAGCAGTAGCCCTTCTCAAGATCTGACCGACCTAGCAATCAAATCAAATCAAATAAATTTTAGTGATATCAAATCTACAATATATTTTAACTTGATGATATACTACATGAGACCAACTTTCTAGATCTTTATGTATGAATCAATATAATGATATGAATCTGAGTCTGCTAACCAAATTTATGGATCAAGATAAGACAAAACCCAAAATAGGATACCTTTCATGTAACAGGTAATCATTGATTTTTATTAAGAGAAAAAAGGTATCTTTTGCTGAGACCCAGAAGGGAGTGAAGTCAGACACTAATTTTGTTTCAGGTGTGATGTCAAATTTCCCTTGTAGAGAAGTTGCTTTTGAAGTTGGTGAAGGATACAAGGCTTACAAAAGACCTCTTGGTCATAAACTGAAGTCCTTTCTCAATAACATCAGTTATTGGGTGAACACACCCAAATATTATTGGATAATGTAACTTTAATACAGTCAGGGGGCGTTTCACAAAGATCCTAAGTTGAACTTATCTTTAAGTTGGACTTAACAATTATGGAAAGCCGTTAGCATCTTTGAAAAGTTATTTTAAAAGGTTATTTTGTAAGAGTTATTTAATTTTAAAAGGCATAAAATATTGATTCTAATCATTCATATTTTCTTTAATCATGGGAGATTTGATGTTCTTGATGTGATATTTATGAAAAGTCTAAAATACTTGAATTTTTGCTTTTGAATATATTTCATTATAAAGCTACAAATGGCTCTCCATAATTTTTAAGTCCGACGTAGAGTTAAGTTTGACTTAAAATCTTTATGAAACACCCCCTGACCTATCTGAAACGGACAACTGACCTCTGTGGATCCGGTGAAGGCCACTTTATCGACCCGTGGATGCAGGGCCAGCTTGCTCCCGAAGGCTCCATTGCCCGTCACGATGTTGAGAACACCGGGAGGTAGACCGGCCTCGGCGCAGATCTGGGCGAAGAGGAGGGCGCTCAGACGGGTGTAGGTGGCCGGCTTGAGGACCACCGTGTTACCCATGGCAAGGGCCGGGCACACCTTCCAGATGAGGAGCATGAGGGGGAAGTTCCAAGGGACGATGGCACCGACCACACCTAGTGAACAATCACAATGCATGGCATTCAAAAAGAATAAATCGGTTGTTAAATTCATCAATTTGCTGAAAGGGCTAATTCTATAATAATAATAATAATAATATTGGATATTTATACAGCGCACATATCCACCATGCAAGGTGCTCAAGGCGCTCCGAATATTACCCGGCTCTGCTAGGCTGCCGATTTCGGCCCTCACAGCATTCAAGGAATTTCTTCCTACCGGTACCCATTTAACGGCTGGGTGGAGAGTGGCAAATGTAGATTAATGTTTTGCTAAAGGACATTAGTGCTGCGGCGGGACTTGAACCGCGGACCCTGTGATACACAGTCTGACGACTTATCCACTAGACCACAACACCTCTACAATGCACAACATTAAAAAAGAATAATTTTGTTGTAAACTCATGAACTTGCTGAAAGGACAAATTCTATGAGTTCTCTGTTGGTGGGCCTCTAAATATATTTTGGCCCCTGAAAAATGAGCACTTTTTACATTCTATTTTTCCTCAATTGGGGTAGGGTGTTAAGTTAAATGCCACAGTTGTATCGCCAGAAAGAAAAGAAAGAAAAAAACACAAAAAAGGCATCTTCAAACGGTTGATCTTATGGTCTTATCAACTGAAATCACAGAAATGTGATCATTCGTCTTTGAACCCCCCCCCCTTTTTTTTTGGTGCTTACCCACAAAATACAAATGCTTTAGTGGATAAAAGTAAACATACCAACTGGTTTCCAATTGGCCATCTCCGTGTCCATAAGCTCCGCCCATCCAGCATGATGGTAGAGGTGACGAATGACAATAGGGATATCAGCGTCACGTGTCTCTCTGATGGGCTTGCCGTTGTCAAGGGCCTCAACCACAGCAATCAGACGGTGATGCTTCTGGACATGACGTGCAATACTGGGTTAAGAATGACAAAACAAGGTAAGAAACTGTAATTCAAAGTTCACAACATCATAATGAAATACAAAATTAAAGGTATAGACCAGTTATGGAAAGGCCCCTCTCAAAAAATGAAAAGTAAGCTCTAATTACCAATCATGTGAAAGAATAAGTTTTGACTAATACGTGATGATACAAATTTTGCCGGAGACCGCCTTCTAATTGATATATTGGTAAATTATCATATCTATCCGGTCTGGATAGTTATCGCGTAGTGCCATATACATCTTTCTGTGTACAGTGCTTGTACTTTACCAAGACTGGGCCAAATTTCTTATCATGTTGATGATTCCAGAACCTTGCAGTAGACACCAATACTTTTATGCTAGATGATCAACCTTTTCTGATCGAATCCACAACGTTTCTTTTACAATGCAATCGCATGACCAGAACTGGTCTATACCTTAAACTAAATTTACAATTAAGTAACTGTCTCTACACAAACAAGACAAGAAGCAACAACTATGCACAGTACATAGATCATAAACCATCCCTTCCTACCCCCCTCTCAAAAATACTATGTATCATTACGACACACTGCCATGATGTGTGTATATAGCAAATGTTACATGTCACACCAAAATCTATTTTTTAAAGAAATATAGAGGATCAGAGAAGAGAGTATTACACCCATTAAAACTCGCTATGAAGACAAGAAGTTTTATTGACAAGAGTTGCACTAGTACATTGCCCGGTTTGATCATTTCAGCAGCACACATGAATTGAGAAAGAGAAATGCTTGAGATCAAATTCATCCCCCAATTTGTGGCATAATTCAGTCAATTCACTTATAAAGACCATATAAAACATATTTTGACTTTTCAACTCCCAAGGGGATCAATGGG